>OX104113.1:55149851-55243008 GCA_944474755.1 Limnoperna fortunei
GGATTTTTATTGGCATTATTCTGGCAAAGACACAATAGACCAATCTGGCAAAGAAAGCTTTTGTAGAGCTATAATGGTGGCAAAACAGATATTTAGAAGTTTAACAGAGTATATACAGGTTTGCCTAAATCATCTCATATATATTGTAATTTTATTATACTGGTGATATAGATTTCACATGAGAGAACAGCCGCAAGGGACATATTGACGAATTGAGGTCATACTTTGGAGCTTTGGGGATCTTATTGTTTCCAGGGAGGGGATTTTTAATTAAAACTGTATCTTGTTGAGGTGGGCATGTGAAATCTATATCACCAGTATAATAAAATTACAATCAATCATCAAATGTTTCGATTAATTGAAACATTTTGTTATACTGGTGATATAATGATTTCCCATGAGATTTTAGATCTTATGATCACCAAACCTGATTTCCAAATTTAAATGCTCACTGCATTATAAAACTTTTAGCCATGTACATGTACAAGTTTGACTTCTTTGCTATTGCCTTTTATATGAAAAATGTATATGTTCCTTTAACATATGATCTTATTCTAACTGTATAAATAAGTACATTATTTACATGTACATTCATGGACAATAAGACTCATAAAATTGTATAATAATTAATGTCATTTTATCGCTCTGTTCCTGTATTGACTTAATTATTTTGAAAATTATACTAATTATTATTTAAAATTGTATCTGAAAAAACTTTAGAATTTGAATGTATTATTGTCTTTATTATAAAATTTTAGAAAAGTTGCAGCAGACTGATTTCATGATTATGTCCATTTGAAGTCCTTTTGCTGCCACTTTAGATGTTGAAGCAGCTCTACCACCATGTACACCCCCATAAAACTCTGAATCTATTCCAGCTTCTTGCATAAATGTTTTAATCCATCTTGTCAAAGTACTTTAGATACTGCTTTAAAAGGCTTAACTGTTGATATAAACAAAGCTTTTTCATTCCCATGTTGTGACAAAGTTCTTGCAGTATAACTTTCATTTGTCTGTACTATACGAAGTTTTTTGTTACTATTATATCTTCTATAATCCAAAGCTTTAACATGTACAGTAGGCTTAGTTTGTTTCACAGGTTTCAATATACAACAACACATCTTGTCATTTGTTACTTGTATTCCATCTTAAGTCAACAAATGAATAGTCTGACATCTTTGTCACTTAACAACATAAACAATACAGCTTATTTCTGTGCTAAAACTAATAAATGTAAACTTTCGTTGTCTGGCAAATTGTCAATATATTGTAAAACTGTATTTACATCATATATCTTCGCATATTTTGGTAAAATTGGTTTTAAAGTAAAAATTTCCTTCATAAATCTTTTTATAACTTTGTCATTACCCAAGTCTTTGTCTTGGAATAAACTTCAAATAGATACTATTGCAGATTTTACAGTGTTAATGGCACTGAACCAGGTCTTGTATCATTTAAACCAGTTAAAAATGCCAATAAATCTACAGTGGCGAGTTTATAACAATCAATTTTCCTTTGATGACAAAACTGTTGCCATCTTTTAAAATAGGAGAAATATTGTTTGCTTGTAGCTTTTCTCCATGAATTGGAGAAGATGTCTGCAGTGTTTTCTGATATTCCTTGATTTTTAAGTTCCTCCCTCACAGACAAAAAATTCCCAATTGTAGATTTTTCACTGGGTGGACTTTTTCCCTCTGTAGAGGGTGCAACAGACAATTCAAAGGAAGAAGATATGGTGCTGCACACAGTTGTTGTAGTAATCTAGGAAACCACACTTGTGTTCTTCACACTGGTGCCACTACTAAAGCTGTCTCTACTTTGTCTGTGTAAACTTTTTGCACCACTTTTCCCAACAAGCTAAAAGGAGGAAACATATAAATCAGTTTATTAATGTTATTCCAATTTAAACTGAAAACATCTATTTACATAGCCAGTTTTCCTACCGCAGGTCGGGGTTTTCTCCGGGTACTCCGGCTTCCTCCCCCAATAAAAACTGGACGCCATGATATAGCTGAAAAATTGCTGAAAGTGGCGTTAAACACCATCAAACAAACATCTATTTACATAGCATTCTTATCTGGTAGAAAAGACACATAACACTGTTTTTGACAATTGTATCTATATCTACTATTACTTCACCATATTTCATTTCAATACCTTTAAAAATAATTGGATTTAACTTATACTCCATATCCTCATTTAATTTTGATTGTTTGTCCGCAAAAATATTTTCTTTTCCTGCTACATGAGCTGCACTTAACCAAATTTGTCTTGTGATACACCACAACCAAATTTCTTTTGAAAGTTTATGTAAGCTTTCAATTTTCCTTCCAAAGTTTTTTATAATTTTTATTGTTTTTCAGACAGTTTTACAATATATTTGAAATACAAAAACAAACTCCCTCACTCACACTCATTCAGGAAAGCCATTATATTTTAATTGTTATCGATTGCTAGAGCATGAGCATTTCTAACAGATTTGTCTTATATAATTATAAAATTCAGTGGTAACATTTTCTTATACATTTCTTTTCTATTCTTCGAACAAGCTTTTGTATTTCTCCCATTTTTTGTCAAAAGACACCTTTTTTCCATTGGCTAAGGAAATATATTGCTCTTGGTTGTAGCAGTTATAAATATCAGCCTTGATACCCGTAAGAGAGAGTAATTCATCTCTACATCTCTGTTTATATATATAAAATTTAAAAATAAGAAGAATAAGGTTTTCAATAATGAACTTATTTCCAATTTTTCCAAACATTAATTCAACTTTTGTGATGTTAAGTAAAGTAGATGTCTTATGATATATCCATCTCTCAACGCTGATAAAAAACTCGTTGACAACATTGCATTCGTAAAATAAGTGCATAATTGTTTCATCATTAGCCTTACAGAAAGAGCACAAGGGGTTGTTGGTCTTTCCAATTTTATACAAATATTGATTTGTTGCTAGAATTCTATGAATTAATCTAAACTGAAACCATATTAATTTTGTATCTTTTGTCGTTGAAAAATTGCAATCGTGAACAGATTTCCAGTTAATTTCAAATGGAGGGTTTAAAGTTGCCAACCACTTTTCCCTATACTTTTGTGGAAATTTTAACTTCTTAATAAAAATTTGATAAAACATATTTGCTCCCTTTTGGTAACGAATAAATGGTTCCATTTTAATTGGTATAAATGGAATTTCTGGGATATTAAGTGATATGGGACTTTTAAGTTTCTCCCATTTTGTAAATAGTGCTTCTCTTAATCCATAGTATAACGTGATTGGAGGTTTTATGTTATAAATATTACATAGAGATTGATATTGAAGAAATTTACCATTTTTATCGAAAAGATCACATATATAGAGTATTCCTGATTCATACCATTTCGTGAAAAATATTGTCTTTCGGTCGATTTTTATATCAGAATTGTTCCACAAGGGATATTTTAGAATATCGTTGTGGTTGCTTAAAATGTCACTTTGTTTATATTCTGAGAGGACAGCGAAAACTTGTTTCCAAAAAAGGTTTTTGGTCTTTTTACTCAATTCAGATGGGTAGTCATCCCCAAATATGGTGAGCTTTTTACAATCTATGTTAATTAGGGTTAGCACAAGTTTTTTCCAAGTGGATTCATTATTTAACAGTCTCCTTATCCAAGTAAGCTTAAGTGATTTTATAAAAGTACTTAGATGGGGCATGCCACATCCTCCTTGTGAAACTTTTTGAACCATTTGGTTTCTTGCTATTCTATCCCTACCATCCCATACATAGTTAAACATTATGTTTTCTAATTTCTTCACAAATACGTCATCTGGGGTAGGAATAGCAATAAATAAATGAGTAAGGGTAGGAATAAGCAAAGTTTTAACAACTGTTAATCTACCTAGGACACTAATGTTTCTTTTTTGCCAATTCTTTATTTTTGTTTCTATATTGCATATTCTTTTACTGTAGTTTAGTTTTATAATCTCTCCTAGATTAGTACTAAAAGTTATCCCTAGTACTTCAAATGGCTCATTAGTCCAGGTCAGTTTCTTATTCCTACATAATTCCTCTTTACTTTTTATTTTAGAACCAATCCAAATTGCTTTTGTTTTGTCAAAATTTGGAGTTAGTCCTGAATATTTTGAAAATTGTTCAAGTAGATCAAGAGTTTTCTTTAAGCTTTTTTCTGTACCATCTAAGAAAATTCCTGTATCGTCAGCATACTGTAAAATCTTATAAGTATTTTCTTTTATCTTTATACCCTTTATTTCTTGATTGTTTCTGATCAAGATTCCCATAATTTCAACACATAATAAAAATAAATATGGTGAGATTGGGTCCCCCTGTCTACAGCCTCTACCCAGGGTAAAGAATTCTGAAAATATACCATTTTGTAAAACGCACAAGCTAATTTCCGCGTTCAAAACTTTTATGTAATATAAAGCTGCTACTAAAGCCAAAGAAGTTCATGATCTGATATAAGAATCTTGAAAGTTTATGTAAGCTTTCAATTTTCCTTCCAAAGTTAATGATATAAGATACTGCCACTGTATTGTCCATATATAATCTTATATGACAATTAGTAAAATTATCAGTTAAAAGATTAAAAAAAAACTGCTTTTAATTCTAAATAGTTTATTTCTTGTTAAGACCAATGTCCATTTGTGTTTAAAACACTAGTTTCAGGGATAGAGCTTAACTTTTTTCCTGCAGTAGCCAGCTGGGCCCCTAGCCTGAAAAAATCCAGGAGCCCAACAATATAGTTAGGGGCCCAACTTTTTTCAGCACAAGTGTGTTTAAACTATAAATTATATGATCATGTGTACAAATTTGCTTATGTACATGAATTCAGAAGTTATTGTCTTGTTTTGATATTATTACTTCCTACCTTGGATCACTACATACATAATTAGATATTTGAGTCTGTTGGACGCTTGTATTTTGTTTCCAGAAATTAAGATTATCTCTCAGAATGTAGGAACCTCCCCCCCCCCCCCCCCAAAGCTACCGGCTACATGTATTTGACTCAAAATCCTACATTTCTGGCATTTTTAGCTACCTTTATTCTTCAATATTAGTAATTTATAAAGCAAATTAACTTATTTCCATTTTAAGTATGCAGGAAAATGTCCACCCATTTTCATTCTAGATTTAAGATTTGTAAGACTGCCACAGATGCTAACAATGCACACACAAACATGACAAATGTATGATTGAAATAGCTACAATCTATAGAGTACTATTGTATTTGTTTTATGTTTTTTTCATAAATAATTGATATTTAAACTATAAACTTGCTATGATAATGAGTAGGATTTAAGTTTATGTGTTGTCTGTCTTGTTTTGCATTAAACAAATCAATGAATGTTCTCTATATTTAAAATGTACAATAAATTTAATCTTTCTTTGTGTTGAACAAGAAGTAGAAAAGGACATCATTGCAAAAATAAGTATATTAAATGGAAAGTGCGCTATTATAAATTCTTTAAAAAATAGTAAGTGATATGTTATTGTAATTTAATATGCTAAAAGTGACTTCCAAAATGCTAATTATTATTATTGTGTTTTAATCTTGACAGTTAATAGGAAACATCGTATTTGAAACTTCCGGAATTGAAATCATATTTACTCCCGGTGATTTTCGTAATTTATTTGCTTTGAACTGGTTTCCGCCAGTATTAACTCGATGGGGTATTGACAAAGATAAGTCAGGTGGGAACCAGCTTTGGCGGTTTTGATTATTCCCCTTTGACAAAAAAAGTCACGTAAAATATTTCAAGACAATTCCTGACGCAAATGTCAATTAAATTGTTTTATCTATTCCCGAACTGGATTATAATTCCGCCACTTCACCAAATATCCTCACTCGCGAAATATTGCCAATAACATTTTTAAGGGACAAAACTTGAAATGCAAACGCAAAATGCATTCGTTGGTCGGTGCATCGTACTACACTTGTTACGTTCGCCAACTGGGCGATCTAGACACAGACATTTGGTCGCCCAACAAAAATTCTACTCGCATTGGCGACTGGGCGACTGTTAAGTTTCATCCCTGAACTTCAGGCTGAAGTTTTATATATAAAGCCTTCCCATCCACTCTATATAAAACAATACTTGGATCAGGATGAATAATTGGTTTAAAACTGTCTTTTAAATTATTAATCCACCATACAATATTCCTTCGACACTCTAAATCTAATTCTTATTTTAGCCTCAAAATTACCATTGTTAGATTTCAGACATTTATCCTTAAAATGTTCTAAATCTTTATAATATAGTGGGGCATATTGTACCCCAGGTTCTGATGCTACCATTTTCCGTTTTAGTTTAGTGGCTTCTTTAATAGAAATAACTGTTTCTAGTAACAGATTTTCACAAAGGGATATCAAATTATCTATTCTATCCTGAGTTAAAGTAACTAGCATTTTCACAGTCTTAATCACAAAGATAAGAAAAAATAATTTCTTGTGTAGGTACAAACACAGCTTTTTCTGGATGCACAGTAAATCCCAATTTGTCTAATAATTCTGATGTTTGTTGAACATTATCAACACATTCATTATAAGAATCACCTAGTAGTAAACTATCATCTATATAAGGGAAATTAATGAACCCTATTTCTCTTAATCTACCATAAACAGGTTTTAGTAACTTAGTAAACACTCTAGGACTACATGATAATCCCTGTGAAATTGATAGTGAACATTATTCCAAATTAATATCAAATATTTCCTATCACTTTTATGTATTAACACACTTAAATAAGCATCTTTTAAGTCTATTGATGCCATAAATTGGCCTGATTTAATGTTATTCAAAGCTGTATATAAGGTTTCCATTTTGAAATACTTCTTGTCTACATAATCATTAAATGTTTTCAAATTTAGAATGGCCCGAACACCACCATCTTTTTTCTGTCTAATAAAAATTTTGGAATAAAATCCATCATTACTACATGTATTATCAGATGGTACTAATTCTACAATCTGTTTACTCAAGAATTTGTCAATTTCTTTGAAATAAGTGCACTTTCGGATTCATTAAAGTTAATACTTTTTGGTCTAACTATTTGACTTGGTACTCTATCTGCATCTAGTTCTATGTGATATCCAGATAGTATATTTAAAATCCAATTTTCATTTGTAATAAATTCCCAATTTGTAAGACACTTATGTAATTGTCAACCTATAAAATTGTCAGGTGTGTTGTAAAACATACAAGTACATTCACTTACACTGTCAGTTACATTTGAAATTGCTTCTTTCTCAATTTCTCTCCTTTCACATTCTTTTGGTTTTTGCTTGTCCACCATTGGGACTTTGTATGGCCTAAAAAACGATTGTCTTTTTGATAAAATTGCCCATATGACTGTGTTAGTTTCTCTGACCTTTAACTGTCTTTCTCCAATTTATCTACTCTTTCATCCAAGTTGTCACTAAACAAAAATTCTGTTGTTGGTGAATCAACTTCACAAAGCCTTCTATATTTTGCAGGAATGAGCAGTTTAATCATCTGTTTCCTTTTCCTGTTGGTAAGACAGACACTGTTTGACAAACATCACCCTTAGTCTTGTAAATTTCTAAGGCTTTCAAAACCAAGCATAACGAGTCCTGTTGAACAAGTTTTGGCTATTTTTTGGGTAGCCAAATCACACCCTCGTTTATATCTTATTGCCCTCCACAATTCCCTATTCACCAAAGGGACTGCCAGTTTCTTACAATAACATTGTCTAATGATTGATCTACATCGTTTTGTACACATTTACTATCATCATCTTCTGAAGAAATGTCAGATAGTTCATTTCCATTTGTCATAATCTTTTTATACCCCCGCCCGACAGAGTCGGGGGTATATAGTGGTCCTTATGTCCGTCCGTCCGTCAGTCCGTTCGTCCGTCCACATTTGGTTTCCGGATGATAATTCAAAAAGTTTACATCCGATTTGAATGAAACTTTGGGATATTGTTATATATCAGGTTGGTAAGAAGCCTATTGATTTTGGGGGAAATCCGTCAAATTTCAAGGTCACAGTCCATGAAAAACGTTGGAAATTTTAACAAAAAAATTGTTTCCGGACAATAATTCAAAAAGTTTACATCTGATTTGAATGAAACTTTGGGATATTGTCATATATCAGGTTGGTAAGAAGCCTATTGATTTTGGGGGAAATACGTCAAATTTCAAGGTCACAGTCCACGAAAAACGTTAGAAATTTTTACAAAAAAGTTGTTTCCGGACAATAACTCAAAAAGTTTGCATTCAATTTGAATGAAACTTTGGGATATTGTTATATATCAGGTTGGTAAGAAGCCTATTGATTTTGGGGGAAATCAGTCAAATTTCAAGGTCACAGTCTACAAAAAACGTTAGAAATTTTTACAAAAAAGTTGTTTCAGGACAATAACTCAAAAAGTTTGCATCCGATTTTAATGAAACTGTAAAATATTGTTATATATTTTGTTGGTAAGAAGCCTATTGATTTTGGTGGAAATCTATCAAATTTCAAGGTCACAGTCCACGAAAAACGTTAGACATTTTTACAAAATGCAGGGGTATTAGTGATCGCTAGATCGACTTTGTCTAGTCAATTTTATCGTTTTGTTTGGCAACAATTTTATCAGTTTGCTCTTTGTTGGCAACTATTTTGTCAGTTTGCTTTTTGTTAGAATTGTCCTGCATTTGAAGAATGTTTGTGGCTAAATTTGAGATCATTTCCGATTGACTTTCTAAAGCTTTCCTATTTCTAGCTTCCATTCTTGGGATTTTTTCCCACATCAATTCCAGTGACATTGTTCTTAAATTATCACTTTCGCGACTTTCTGGATCATTACCGGAATTGCATGTATTTGCGGACATGTGAGATTGATCTCTATCGAGCAAATGTTCAGTTCTGCTATCATTACTGTCTGTGGCACTTTCTGTAGCACTAGAAGTTTCAGAAACTTTACCAGTCTTTGACCAGCAAATTTCTCTGGTCCTTCTCTTGACCAAATCTACGAATTCATCACTTCGATCGTCCCGTTCGGACATTGTTTTTTTGGTCACCATTTTGACACTTGGTCATGACCTATCTGAATTCAAATCAGTCAACATCCATCACTTAGATGTATTTTCAACATTAACTCCACACTTATATCACAAGTAGAATACTAATCTTCTAAATTATTCAGTATTTAACACTGATTAATTACAACACTACTGATAAAAAAAATGAAAATAAACAAGCTCTTGAAATCACGTACAACCTCAATCTCACTTTTGACTGTAATGACCTTAATTCGTCACTGGTGGCGGTTCTCTCATTTGAAATCAATATATCACCAGTATTTTTGTTATCCCTCGATGCAGAAAATATTTTTCATAGTTAATACTTTCAATAAACTCAACAATTAAATTTTTGTAATTTTACATTTTTGAAGAAAAAAAAATCAATACACAAACTGTAAATGTTCCGTGGGAGTAATATATGACATCAAAGTGGCCTGTCTCTATGACAATGATTATTTTTCTGTCCTCTGTTACAAAATATTTTCTAGCCAATCAAGTCAGTATTTTCATACAATTTTTTTATTAATTTATATAAAATGTCTTCCCATGGTCAGTGGTCAGAGCAGCTTTATTTGTATTAATAAGTCTATCTCATAGGCTGAACTTTACTTCTGTTATAATTCTATGTTAGTTTTGTGATTTATTACAGCAGAATTTAGTCCTATTACTGGTAATGTAGCAAATAACAAATTCTAACTTCAATCTATTTATACGAAATTCAATACATAATATACATCCCTTTTTACGTTATTAAAGCTTCGGACATTGTGCAACCTACGAGAAACAACCTTTATTGAAGAAATTTCTTTTCTGTCTTTGAAAATGCTGTGTTGATCATTTTTCACTTCTTTTGGACATCAAGAGTGCCGGGAGTGATTCAATCCCGCTTTGCTACATGACGAGTAATGGGACTAAATTTGTACCCTCGCCAAAAAAAATGAAAGAAATTGAGGGGACAATTATTCGTTCTAGCTATCTCTTAAATTCAATTATGAAAAATGCTTATTTCAACACAGAAAGCCATTTTTAATTCTAGCTAGTGAGTTAAAGGTTTTTTTAGAGGTTTTAGCTTTGCAGGTAGTTCAAGTGTCATTTGCAGTAAAATTCTGAAGTACAAATGAAAACTGAAAATCTGTGTGAACTCTTTAACTTTGACTTATATAACATATAATTTTGAGTACTAACAGTTAATCGGAATCAACCTCAATGGAAATAATTGACTTCTTGAGGAAAAATTTCAGTCATACAGAAAACTTGCCTGATAGACGTATTTCTTATCTTTTGTTCTGCGAGTTTTTCAGTGATGTTAGGCTAAAAATACTACAGAGAAATTTTCTTATTCTCAGTTGTTAAAACTAATCGGTGAAGTCAATGTTACAGGCAGTTATCTGTGGGACTTATATTTATAGTAAGATTTTGTCTGTTATATTTAGGGACCTTGTGTACTAAACCAGTTGGCCTTGGCTCACAGTAGATTGTGGGATGCAGTTGGAGGATTTTTATATATATTTGCCCACATGCAAGACAAGTTATCAAAGGTATGGTAGCAGTGATTCAAACCACTTTTAAATTCCTGTCATTTTATTTTATCCTGCATGTCAGTTTGTACATTAAAGCAGGATGTACTGGACTCCAATCTTAATTAACAAGGATTGCCAGTTTTCCTACTGAAGGTCAGGGTTTTTCTCTGGGTTCTCTGGCTTTATCCCCAATAAAAACTGGGCACTACAATATAGCTGGAAACTGCAGAAAGTGGTATTAAACACCAACCAATCAAATTAATCAACCTGTTTATTTGCAATTTATTTTTATAATATTTCCAATCTTGTATGATTAAGAATGTGATTTAGCTTTGGCAATAAAAAGGGAAGTACCTCAATATGGTCTCTGAAATTTTTATGTACAGTAAATCTAATTAGATTAGATTTTGTTTTAAGATTCCTTGTTCAGTAATAAACTTTTGGTGTGTTTTAATAACTTATTTGTAACCAGATATAAGAAGAAAAAGGGTCAGTTATTTGTTTTTACCACTTCAGTCAATTGTTTATTTCTAACCCAATTTTGTAATGATTAATTTTTAATTTTAAAAGTTTTAAGTTAAGTATGTCAACAAATCAGTGTATTTGATCTTAGAGGGGCAGCACTATTGTATAAACTAAATTGTTAATATTACTAATAATGTTGCCTTTTTGACAAAATAAATAATGCATATGACCATTACAAACCAAATCATCAAAACCACAGTTACAAGAGCTGTTCCCTTAAAGGTTATGTTTTACTGTAATCAGTTTAAATATAGCTTTTTTCAGCCTACATCATTTTGGGATCCTATAGTCTATATTTTAATATTAATTTTCATTTATATACAATCTCCTCTTGACTCCAGTACATGTATCAGCATCTCAGAATGAAAACATTGATGATATTAGGGAGTCATATGTATTACATAAGTATTTTTGCTGAAATATTTTGTATTTTAAGGATTGCGATCAGCTTGAATTATTGCGAGAATTTATGAAGTTGCAGAAAGAAATGATGATAATGCTACTTTCAATGCTGGAAGGTCAGTATTCGAGGGATTTTTAATTGTTTTTAAAGGTTATTGATTAATATTTATATACCCCCACTCAAAAGAGAGGGGGCTATATTGCAATCACCTTGTGCGTCTGTCTTTCTGTCCATCCCCCCCCAAAAATACCTTACAGGTCATTGTATTTTTGACTATAATAATGGCATAGTGATGACACAAGACAATGTCTGAATACAGGGTTTTGTTGGTATCATTTAAAGTAGAGTTCAAGTCAGAAGATTTTGCTTCCTCCAATGACCAGTTTAATTTCCTGCATGCAGCTTTGTGTCTGAAGCTTTCGCGGTCACGACTGAAGTTGTCATCATATATGGTCTTCTTGAACAGTGGTTAATTCATGAACAAGCCTGGATATGAGGTACTGTGCCTTATATCTGTCAGTAAGAAGGTGACCTTTCAGTTCCAGTACTAGATGGTCAACAAACCGATAGAATAGTGCCTTTTTCCAGTATTCAGCTAGCAAGTAGTTGCAAAAGTGTTGTGTAACTGTTCTTAGCTTTGATGGTTCTACATCCTGAGCTTGGACTGCTTTTCTGTAAAGTTCATCCCACACAGCATCATCTTCTCTCTTACCCTGCTCTCCCTGGCTGTCTCAACTAAGTCAAAGTTTTCCTTCTGTAAAAGTTTGTTCAGTGGCATTACACCCTGAAGCAAAAACTCAACCAGAGAGACAATCAAGTCGAAACCCTAGGATGCTGCATCTATAGCTGTGCCTTTTTAGAGGGCATAAAATTCAAATTACCTTGTCTTAAATTTAAATGTTTTCTCCCATTCTTTGTTGTGTTATAGAACTTTCATTTAGTCAAAATATTTTGGATTCAGCAGTACTCATGTAAACCCAGCTACATGCCTGTGATGTATAGCAGTCTTGTAAGGATTCGTTTGATGTCTTTAGCCACCTGTTAAGATTTAATTACTGGACATTACTTGTCATATATTGTTTGTTTAAATAGGTTAATGTCACTTTAAGCCATCATTCAGCTAAATCATGGACTCCAGTTATTTAGTTCACCTGGACCAAAGGTCCATGTGAGCTTTTGCCACCACTTGGTGTCCAAGGTCTGTCGTCAGTCGTCTGTCATAAACTTTTAAAAAAATCTTCTCCTCTGAAACCACTGGGCCAATTTTTTGCCATATTTCACAGAGTGAAAATCCGGGTTATAGTATGGTGAATGTTGGGCTAGTGGGCGGTGAAAAAATTTTCATAACAGTTTTCTCAGCAACTTTTAATTACATTCTCTTGAAATTTGGTATGCAGCATCAGCATGGCCTCCCATAACGTGGGATTTGATTTCAGATCTGTCGCTCACCTACTTGCTGGTAACCGACTTAGTTCATTTTTAACCAAATCCTGCAATTTCTGTCTTTGATCAATTTCTTTTCAAACTTGGCCACAACTGTCCTTAAGGTTCCTAATTTTAGATTTGTACCCAGTGCTTTGATCAACAGACAAAGATAGCTGCTGTAACTAAAAATAGAACATGGGTGTCAATGCACATTGTTGATCAATATCTAAAAAATTGTAATAGCTATAGGGAAAACCACTCTAACTGTTCTAGTTTTTAAGTTGGACTATAAATGGCAAAACTGATCAGCAATAAAAGTTCTACAATTCACTTCATTGGTCTGAAATTGACAGATAACTTCTTATAATTGCCCACAGTGAGACTTAAATCAGCAACCCTGTTGTTGACAGGCACGTGATAAATAGTAATATGAATAATAGTAACTACCTTAACCACTCAGCCACCGTGGCCCCCACTGGACATTTAGTGGCAATATATAGACATATCTGTTCAACTAACCAATTAATCTGTTGATGTGTCATATTTGATGCTTTCATTACTGTTCCTATTTTTATATAGCACTTGTTTGAATAATTACAGTTTACTTTTAGCTATTTGCTCAAATACACTATATTTTCAGGAAATGTCATGAATGGACCAATTGGTAAACAGATGGTGGACACCCTCGTTGAATCATCTGCAAATGTTGAGGTAATATTTATGTAACTAAAATCTTTTGCTGACATCTTAAAGTATTGGCCTATTGGGTTTCTTGTAGAAAGTTACATTACTCTAGCATTGTATCTTAGTTCATTTAATTCATACTATAATTACAAGATCTGGAGGGAAGAAAAAAATCAAGCTTGGAATAAATGTCCTCTTCCAATTTAAGAATAAACAACATATGAGTATTGAAAGTAGGTGTTTTTTTCTTCATGTCACACACACTATAGGTGGGATGCTGCCTTGCTATGTTGACTTGGAACCTCACTTGTCTGTCAGCAATGTGAGATATTGCTATCTTTTGGTGATCACATTTTTTCTAAAACTATAGGAATGTAGCTAATGTGAGGATCTTTATAGACTAATTATTAGTCCCCTATCAGCTTAATTGACTGGGACTATAGGTTTGCACTCTGTTTGTAAATCATCAAGTCTGTCATTCCATCACACACTTGTTTTCCGACCTTTTTAGCTCACCTGACCCAAAGGGTCATGTGAGCTATTGTTATCACTTTGCGTCCGACGTCGTCGTCGTCGTCGTCGGCGGCGTCTGTAAACTTTTTACATTTTAATCTTCTTCTCTGAAACCACTTGGCCAATTGAAACCAAACTTGGCCATAATGTTCATTGGATGGACCTTTACAAAGTTTGTGTTTTTTATTTTGATTGTTAAACCAATATGGCCGCCACCTCAAGACTTAGTTTAACATAGGACCCTATGGGAAAAAAGTTAAAAAGGGCTTCTTCTCTGAAACCGTTTAACCAATCAAAACAAAACTTACTAGCAATATTGTTTAGATGGTCCTCTATAAAGTTTGTGTTTTAGATGGGAATTGGAAATTCAAAATGGCCGCTACTGCAGGACTTAGTTTAACATAGAACCCTATGGGAAAAAGTTTTAAAAGGCTTCTTCTCTGAAACCGGTTAATCAATGGAAACAAAAACTTACTAGCAATATTGTTTGGATGGTCCTCTATAAAGTTAGTGTTTTTTTATGGCAATTGGAAATTCAAAATGGCTGCCACCGCAGGACTTAATTTAACATAGGACCCTATGGGAAAAAGTTTGAAAGGCTTCTTTTCTGAAACCGGCCAACCAATGGAAACAAAACTTACTAGCAATATTGTTTGGATGGTCCTCTATAAAGTTAATGTTTTTTATCCCAATCTGATATTCAAAATGGCCGCCACCGCAGGACTTAGTTTAACATTGGAGCCTATGGGAAAAATGTTAAAAAGGGCTTCTTCTCTGAAACCGGTTAACCAATCAAAACAAAACTTACTAGCAATATTGTTTGGATGGTCCTCTATAAAGTTTGTGTTTTTTATGGCAATTGGAAATTCAAAATGGCTGCCACCGCAGGACTTAATTTAACATAGGACCCTATGGGAAAAAGTTTGAAAGGCTTCTTTTCTGAAACCGACCAACCAATGGAAACAAAACTTACTAGCAATATTGTTTGGATGGTCCTCTATAAAGTTAATGTTTTTTATCTCAATCTGATATTCAAAATGGCCACCACCGCAGGACTTAGTTTAACATTGGAGCCTATGGGAAAAATGTTAAAAAGGGCTTCTTCTCTGAAACCGGCTAACCAATCAAAACAAAACTTACTAGCAATATTGTTTGGGTGGTCCTTTATAAAGTTTATGATTTTTATGCCAACTGGAAATTCAAAATGGCCACTACCGCAGGACTTAGTTTAACATAGGACCCTATGGGAAAAAGTTTTTAAAGGCTTCTTCTCTGAAACCGGTTAATCAATGGAAACAAAAACTTACTAGCAATATTGTTTGGATGGTCCTCTATAAAGTTTATGTTTTTTATGGCAATTGGAAATTCAAAATGGCCAACTCCCCCGCAGGACTTAGTTTAACATAGGACCCTATGGGCAAATAAAAAAAATCTCTATACAACTGGTTAACCAATGAAACAAAGCTTTCTAGTAATATTGTTTGGATGGTCCTATTTAAAGTTTATTGAAAATTACAGGACTTACTTTAACATCAGGGAAATGCCATCTTGCCTATAAAATCAGGTGAGCGATACAGGCTCTTAAGAGCCTCTGGTTAGTTCACCTGACCCAAAGGGTCAGTGTGAGCTATTCTCATCACTTGCGTCCGTCGGTGGCGGCAGCCGCGGCCGTAAACTTTTAACATTTTAATCTTCTTCTCCACAAACACTTGGCCAATAGGAACCAAACTTGGCAGAAATGTTTATTAGGTGGTTCTTAACAAAGTTTGAGTTTTTGGTGCTGATCAATTATGAAACATGGCTGCCAGGGCCATTAATGCGTTCTGATTGGCTGAAATTCAAAAATCTTCTTCTCATAAACTGCTTGGCAGATTGATTTGAAATACATGTATTGCAGAAATGTACCTTAGATGGTCCTCTACAAAGTTTGAGTTTTTTGTGCCCATCCAAAATCCAAGATGGCCGCCATCGCAGGACATAGTTTAACATAGGGCCCTATGGGAAAAACAAATAAACAACCTCTTCTCTGAAACTGTTCCACACAATGAAGCCAAATTAATAAGGAAATGAAGGTTGCATAATTATCTTATTGTTTTGGGTTTTTCGAGCCAATTGCAAATTCAACATGGCTTCCAGGGCCGTTAATGTGTTCTGATTGGCTGAAATTCAAAAATCGACTTCTCATAAACTGCTTGGCAGATTGATTTGAAATATAGCAGAAATGTACCTTATGTGGTCCTCTACAAGGTTTGAGTTTTTTGTTCCGATCCAAAATCCAGGGCCGCCCTCACAGGACATAGTTTAACATAAGACCCTATGGGAAAAACATACAAACAACTTCTTCTCTGAAACTGTTCCACACAATGAAGCCAAATTATGAAGAAATGATTAATGGATATTTATCTTATTATTTTTTGTTTTTTGAGCCAATTGCAAATTGAACATGGCTTCCAGGGCAACTAATGGGTTCTGATTGGCTGAGATTTCCAAAATCTTCTTTTTACAAACTGCTTACCAGATTGATTTGAAATATTGCACAAAATTAATGTACCTTAGATGGTCCTCTACAAAATTTGAGTTTTTGTGGTGATCTGAATTCCAAGATGGCCACCACAGTGGAACACAGCTTTAACATAGGACCCTATGGGAAAACCATACAAACAGCTTCTTCTCTGAAACTCAGTTCCACACAATTTAACCAAATAAAGTGAATCTTAGATAGTAATCTTATTATTTTAAGTATGTTTCGAGCCGATGGGAAATTCAACATGGCTGTCAGAGCTGCAAATGCGTTCTGACTGGCTGAGATTTTAAAATTCTTTTTCTCAGAAACAGCTTGGCAGATTTTAGGATATGTGATATTGTATGGTCCTCTACAAATTTTGAGTTTTTTGTTTCGATCCAAAATACAAGATTGCTGCCACTATGGAACATCACTTAACATACTAACCTATGAAAAAAACATAAAAACTGCTTCTTCTCAGAAACACTCCTACTGCTGATTGTAATGTTCAACATGGCAACATTCATAGAAAAGCATCTTCACATAAACTCTTTAGCATTTAATATCAAAATTTGCAAGAAAAGTCTTGTCTTAAAAATTTTTTTTGTAAGTCAGGTGAGCGATACAGGCTCTTAAGAGCCTCTAGTTTTTAATTGCTTGCAGATATTGAGCTGATGTTTGGTATGTGAGGCAATCAAAATGAGTTACAGATCAATTTTGAATATCATTCCAGTCCAATAATTTTTGACAAAATTATAGCCCTTGGACTGCTTATGTGCATGTAAAAGTCATGTTGATAGTTATTTTTTTTATTTCTAGTGAGATAGTGCAGTAGCACATTGTTTATTTTTATCACTGCTCAACTGATAAATATACATATTTTGAAATTATAAGGCCATGTTCATTACATTTCGTAGGGGATGTAAAATAATCAATAAATAATAAAAAATGCAATGTAATTTGACAGAGTTATAAGAATTTTTATTTGCAGATCTTTATTAATGCAGAAGAATTTTTAATTGTTTTGTCTTAATTGGTGGTTTCTATATTTTAGATGATCCTTAAATTCTTTGACATCTTTTTGAAAATGAAAGACTTGACTTCATCAGAAGCTTTCCTGGTAAGTAATGAAATGACAAATGGAAAATTTTAAATAATACTAATTATATCTTATAAAATTTTCACATTCTGACAAGTATCCTTGAATGATCCTTAAGATGACAACCATTGCTAGCTTTAATTGGCTGATTTTCACATCATTTTGAGCACAATAAACTCAAATTTAAAGTCACTTTAGTAATAGTTTCATCTGTATACTTGGTTGTTCTGAAAAAATGCTTTTGACAGAATGTGGAAATATGGAAGTTACAGAATAATATGGCACTTCGGTTTCTTAAAAAATGTAAAATAGATGTTCAATCCTTCTTGGGAACAATCAATAGGCTCTCCACTTAAAAGAACCTAACATCACTTATAACTCCAAAAAATTTTGTAATTTGTATTTATAAATTAATAAATTGGAAAGAAATATTAGTTATATAGATCTTGTAAGCATAAAATATATATAACCACTGATAATAGAGAAATGGTCAAATTGAGAAACATCCAGACTTTATCCTGTTTATATACAGTAGAACTTTGATAACTCGAAACTCGGTGGGGTCGCCAAAAATAGTTTGAGCTATTGGTAGTTTATCTGTTCCGTACCTTGACACTTTTTTTTTTTAGGTTGCTCCTTTATTTCCTACATGCGGAATGGTTGTTTTTGGAACTAACGTTCGTTTTAAATGTATATAAATGTTTATTTCATGAAATTATTCACTTTCATTGATTGCGCAAAAACCAGTTTGTGCACTGTATATCTGCAATGGCAGTTAAATTAAGTAAATAATTTCCATGGTATTTATTGCCAACACCTTTTTTTAAAATTATCATAGCTTTAACAATTTGTATTTTAATATCAATTAAACCGCAAATGTTTACCAAAGTTGAAAAGGATTTTTAATTTGAATGGTTTCATTTTGATTTTATAATCTGCCTGGTACCGTTAATATTTTGAATTACAAAACAATTAGCTTCTATTTGCATGTTTAATCCAATCACCAGTCATGACATTATTATTATCTGTTATTTTGTTTAAATTGACATACCTGAACTAATTGTTATGGCTTCTGTTATCAATGTTTTTGTACCGAAGTTAATTACTGCACACCGAGGCTTATAATTTTAGTTCAAGTTATTAATGGTGACATACATGAATTTACTATTAAACAGACCTATTAATGAGTTCGATATTTTGAGAAATCGGTGTTTGAAAAACCAGGGTTTTTTGTACAATCATATATAGAAATAAATGACGGGACTTTAAAAACAGTTAGAGAAATCAGTGGTGTTCGAGCCATCCGAGTTCAAGCTACCGATGATTGACTGTATATTACAATTGAATCTCAGGGCTTCCTAGGCGAAGGTGAAAATTGACCCCTGGGAAGTAAATCTCCTGTTTAGATTTTCCATGTGATAAATAATGTGTTGTTTTAATTTGCTGACAATGTGATTATTGGTAAGACAATAATCCTCAATCCGGTTCCAATATGTTTTAACCATTCCTATGTATAATTGAGGGTGCCAGATATAAATTTGTTATTTTTGGCATTTTTTTAGCTGCACTGGTTTTCGATAATTCTGTTTGAAATCTTTTTACTATTTAAAGAAAGGGAAATAACAATAATGGAAATTTAAAAAACAATAAATGGATTGTACATATTATATGGATTTTCAAAGGAAGTCCAGTGGCTGGAGTTTACAGACACATAATTTTCCATTCAAAAAGGAGTTTTGTTTGTCATGTTCAACTGAGAAAACATAATGTCTGAGGACTGATCCAGTGCAAAATGTCTTTTAGACATGTCAATCAAGTTGATATTGCAAAAATAACTTGACAAAAGAAAATAATAATAAACAGACCAGTAATGGAAGGCTTTCCCCATTAGAAGCTAAGAACCTTAAAAATAGCAAGAAAATTTCTTGAAACCATTTGGCCACAACCACCGTTAGTTTAAACAAACCATGGATGGTCCCATACAATCAGTCACATCTTATAGCTTAGGCTGCCAGCCTGGATTGCAAATGTTACTGAAAAAAGAATATGCTTTAATTTGCTTATTCCTCTTAATTTTTCAGCAAAACCTAAAAAAGAGTAGTTTAATATTTTATTCCAGGTTTAATTTGAAAACAATTATAGTTTGTTTTGTCCCATGTAGTTTAATTGAGAAATGACTTTTATTTTTTGGAAAACTCCGACTTACATCGACAGATAGCAGTATGTTTTTGTTTGTTTGTTTGTTTGAATGAGGTATATCGCAGGTAAAAACTTCCACTATCAGCAGGAAAATGGCAATCTATGTAAATTAAGTTGGGGTCAAGCACACCCTGAAACCTCTGTGTTGACAGGCGATGCGATCATAAGTAAACGACCAACTGTCTTAATTACTCAGCCACCTAGGCCCCTCGCATTCTGTTAATACAATTTTATAGAGAGGAAGTTATTTTTCTGTTATGTTTAAGGAAAACACGGGATTCTTTGTTGCATGTGTACCAATATATTTAACTAATTTGAAAATAAACACAGTGAAAATTGTTTTTATACAATTGTTTCATCAATTTTCCTTATTATAGGAGTTTGATACCAACAAGGATGGTTACATTTCTGCGAAAGAATTTCGCAAAGCCATGGAAGGGCAGAAAATGTACTCACGGTGTGTGTCATATGTGTTATGTCAACTGACTGTGTAGCCATAGCTTTATTATTTATATTTGTAGGATATTGGTAAACTAAATCTTCAAATATGTAAGAAAAAATTTTAAGTTTTATTTAATACATTCATTATATAATAAAAACAGTGGCCACAATTGTGATTTATCAATTGTTTTCTCAATGAACATCATTATATGCTGAGAGTCACTAGTTGACTGGCATGAGCGTCTGTAATGATGTTTAATTGAAGTTTACCAGTGTCCTAGCTTATGCTATGATAGATATATAGATATTGTAAAATGTTGTGTTGTGCTGTAGGAATATGATTCTAATAAGGATGGATGGATATCCCACAAAGAGTTTAAGAAAGCTTTGGAAGCTCAAAAATCTTACTCTGAGTAAGTTTGGCATGAACTTTTGATTACAATTGATTCCTACTAAAACATCCAAATTGACATGCTGCATGTGAATCATAACTGGAAATATTTATATATTTGTATGCTCCTATAAACATTTATTACATTATTTCGGCTTCATATTTTTTTGACATTCTGTCAGAATACTTCCAAATGTTAAAGATTCAATTGTTTGAACTCTTTATTATGAAAACACAATTTAAACATGAAAAAACAGAATGCAGGAAACTTTAAATGGTTTTTTGTTAGTTTTAAAGTTATTATATGAAGTGTCAATTTTTATAAATTTTAATTATGTATGTACGTATGTCATTTTTTATCAAACATTTTGAATATCAGAAATTTGTCAGACATTTTTTGTATACAATCAACTCTCTATTCATTTGCATTATAGTGTACCCAGTGTTAGTCAGGGTACATGTAATTATATTTTTGGAAGCTGAACTGTCCCATTCAAATTTCATTGTTCAAATTCAATAGCTTTTGTTCTTTCTGCAGTTTATATAATGGGAATTTTAAATCTTACAGGGAAAAGTCAATTATTCATTGATTCCAAACTATTGTGGATACCAATATTTCCTTTTGGCAGTAATAGACATGTTCAGATAACATTTAATTTTAATAAACATAGTTTGTATTCTCAATGCATGCATTCTTTTTTAATCTTTTTTTTTTACTATTTTCTATCCATATACTCCACAAAATATGGTAATGAAGTTTCAATTGCAATATTTTTTTTCAAATTAATTTTAGAGGGATACCTTTCAGGATTTGTTCAAAAGCTCTGTGGTGGCTGTCATTCTGATCAGACTATTAATAACAATAGTCATATACTAATTAATTGACAGAAAACATTTGTGTAATTAGTGAAAGAATCATATTGGAAAACTGTGCTTTTAACTTAATTTTCAGATGACTTGAAATATTTGACCCCATCGCAGCCTCTACTACATGTAAATATTGCTTTCACATTCACATAATATAACAAATATACTGTGCTGGGATATTTGCCAAAAATACCAGTCGAGAGATAGGCAATTTCCTGAGCCGTATGTTTTTGTCAAAATTTGTCGAATTGTCTGTTTTAATGCCACAGATGAACAGTGGGAGCATATTAATTTACCCTTTTCTGTCCAGGTTGGGGTTCATGGTTTGTCTGGCTATCTTCTGCTACAGTTTTAGGGCTACAGCATTGATATTTTGTAAGGAATTCGTGCACAATATTGTTGTGAAAAATTATTTAAAAAAATATTGGGTTTCCCTAGACTAGGAAGTTCATGACCCATCTTGTTGCTGGCAGACAAACTAGGGGTATACATGTTATGCCTTAATATGTACATTCTAAATTGAATATTGTAAAACTTGCAAAGAAAATATGAAAAAATCTGTAACAAGTTTTTAATTTTGATGTCCAGACAGATGCATCATGTTTGTGTTTTACAGAATCAGTTTACTTTCCCCAAAAAGTTTGCTGAAAAATTAAAATAAAATATGTGTAAAGAAACACATGTTAATAATTGCAGTTTTAATGTTCAGCTAGAATAGATTTCAAGCAAACAAATAGAATCTTTTTTGTAAACAGTTAATCTCAATATTAAGAATTGATTGACCAACAGGTTAAAAAATTCCCAATTTGGTGTGCTAAAAATTGAAAGTTGTGTGTTACTACCAATTTATAGTCTTTCCAATACCCAGCTTGGACTTTTTATGTGTGTCACGAATACAGCTTTGTAATCATGATTTAGGTTATCAACATCATTTTGATTAAAAGCATCAGTTAGCACAATAAGTGAAGATTTGTGATTTATGGGTCATTAATCCAACAATTGTGCAACCTGGAATAATTTTATCTTATTATTATATATTATTGAACTTTATGAATAATTTTACAGTTTATGGTAGAAATTGCTTATATATTTCATTAAATTTTCTGTTGACCATACCTTTAATAATGTTAACTCAATCTTCATAGAGAGTTTTAAATATTTTTCTTCTCAAATGAAATATAATTCCTATTTCATTTATTATAAAATATGAATTATTTTACATGTACCCTACAAGGTAACAACTTCATATCCTTTAACAAGCACCATAATCCCTATTCCTTAATTAGATGTTTATTGTGAGAGTAGATGTTTTGGGAATTAACCAGCACACACTGTTGTCACATAAAACATTACTCTGACAGGTTGATGTTTGAGTTGTTTTTTTCTTGTTTTTAAAACTGTTTCTTCATGCATGCATTTAAAACAAAGAGTTATTTATAAATGTTTCTATTTTACAGTCACAACTTTTATTAGCTCACCTGACCGGAAGGGTCATGTGAGCTATTGCCATCACTTGGCGTCCGTCGTAGTCGTCATCGTCGTCCGTCGTCGTTGTTGTCGTCGTCTTTAACTTTTCTTTAAAAATCTTCTCCTCCAAAACCAATGAAGGGATTGCTTTGAAACTTTGCACACATCATCAGTAAAATGTCCTCTGCCAAGTTTGCACAAATCATGGCCTCAGACCAACCAACATGGCCGCCATGGCTAAAAATAGAACAGGGGGGTCAAAATACAGTTTTTGGCTTATAGTTCAAAAAGTATAACAGATACAGGAAAACCAAAGAGACCTTCCTTCTTCAGCATCAAAAGCTCTACAAAACTTTCAATGGGTCAAAGTTGTATGACGACTCCTTGTAGGAGTTATTGCCCTTTAATTGTCGAAATTGATGATTTTTGCCATTTTTGCCTCAAAATCTTGAAAATTATTTGAACTAGAGAAAAAGTAAGCATTGCTTAATTGTTCTGCTCTATGAGGGCTACAAAATTGGCTTTAGAGTCAAGATTGTCTGATTAACTGTTTAAGAGTTATTCCCCTTGAACTGTTATTTTAATCGGTTTTAATTGATTTTTTAAAATCTTCTCCTCTGAAACCACTGAAAGTACTGCTTTGAAACTTTGTACACATCATCCGACAAATGTCCTCAACCAAGTTTGCACCAACCATGGCTGCAGATTGACCAACATGGCCGCCATGGCTAAAAAAAGAATGGGGGGGGGGGGGTCAAAATACAATTTTTGGCTTATAGTTCAAAAAGTATAACAGATACAGGAAAACCAAAGAGACATGCCTTTATCGGCATCAAAAGCTCTATGAAACACTCCATTGGGTCAAAGTTGTATGATGACCCCTTATAGGAGTTATTGCCCTTTAATTGTCGAAATTGATTATTTTTGACATTTTTGCCTCAAAATCTTGAAAATTATTAGAACTAGAGAAAAAGTTAGCATTGCTTAATTGTTCTGCTGTATGAGGGCTACAAAAATGACTTTAGGGTTAAGATTGTCTGATGAATCGTTTAAGAGTTATTCCTCTTGAACTGTTTTTATTAATGGGTTTTAATTGATTTTTTTTAAATCTTCTCCTCTGAAACCACTGAAAGTACTGCTTTGAAATTTTGTACACATCATCCGTTAAATCTCCTCAACCAAGTTTGCACCAACCATGGCTGCAGATTAACCAACATGGCTGCCTTGGCTAAAAATAGAATGGAAGGGGGGGGGGGTAAAATACAGTTTTGGGCTTATATTTAAAAAAGTGTACCAGATACAGGAAAACCAAAGAGACATGCCTTCATCTGCATCAAAAGCTCTACGAAACACTCCATTGGGTTGAAGTTGTATAAGGACTCCTTATAGGAGTTATTGCCCTTTAATTGTCCAAATTGATTATTTTTTGACATTTTTGCCTCAAAATCTTGAAAATTATTAGACCTTGAGAAAAAGTTAGCATTGCTTTATTGTTCTGCTCAATGAGGGTACAAAAATGACTTAGGTTCAAGATTGTCTGATGAACCGTTTAGGAATTATTCTCCTTGAACATTTTTTTAATCAATTTTACTTGATTTTAAAAAATCTTCTTCTCTTTAACCCATTTAAGGACTGCTTTGAAACATTGCACACATCATCTTTAGGACGTCCTCTACCAAAATTGTGCAAATCATGACACCTGACTACCTACATAGCTACGTTGGCTTAAAATAGAACATGAGAGAGTCAAGAGAGTTTTCGACTGATAGTTAAAAAAGTATAACAGGTACAGCAAATTTGAAGTGAACCTCCCTTCTCCCTCTATGCATCAAAAGCTCATCCTTATGGAATTATTTCCCTTAAAAGGTCAAAATTAATGACTTTTGCAGAAGTGTTGGGGAATTCCTTATAGCAAAGAAAAGCTGGATAAAAAAGGGTTGTTTGGTTTCAGGTTCAGGTGAGCGATACAGGCTCCTGGAAGCCTCTAGTTAAAGCATAGATTCACCCCATAAAACCTACTAATATACTAATAGTATGACACTCTGTGTTCAGCTCGCTGACTAAGCGTGAATTTTTGCCATTACTATTTAAGCTCACCTGACCCAAAGGGTCATGTGAGCTATTGTTATCACTTTGTGTCTGTCGGCATTGTCTTCGTTGTTGTCAGCGGCGGTGGTGGCATCTGTAAACTTTTTACAATTTAATCTTCTTCTCTGAAACCACTTAGCCAATTGAAACCAACTTGGCCATAATTTTCATTGAATGGACCTTTACACAGTTTGTGATTTTTATTTGGATTGGAAAACCAATATGGCCACCACCGCAAGACTTAGTTTAACATAGGACCCTATGGGAAAAAAGTTTAAAAGGCTTCTTATCTGAAACCGGTTAACCACTGGAAACAAAAACTTACTAGCAAAATTGTTTGAATGGTCACCTATAAAGTTTGTGTTTTTTATGACAATTGGAAATTCAAAATGGCCGTCAACACAGGACTTAGTTTAACATAGGACCCTATTGGAAAAAGTTTAAAAGGCTTCTTCTCTGAAACCGGTTAACCAATGGAAACAAAACTTACTAGCAATATTGTTTGGATGGTCCTGTATAAAGTTTGTGTTTTTTTATCTCAATAGGAAATTCAAAATGGCCACCACCGCAGGACTTTGTTTAACACTGGACCCTATGAAAAAAAAGTTTAAAATGGTTTCTCCTCTGAAACCGGTTAACCAATTGAATCAAAACTTACTACCAATATTGTTTGGATGGTCCTTTATAAAGTTTATCTTTTTATGACAATTGGAAATGGCCACCAACGCAGAATGTAGTTTAACATAGGACCCTAAGGGAAAAAAGTTAAAAACACTTTTTATTTGAAACCGGTTAACTAATCGAAACAAAACTTACTAGCAATACTTGCTTGGATGGTCCACTATAAAGTTCATGTTTTTTATCCCAATTGGAAATTCAAAATGGCTGCCAACGCAGGACTTGGTTTAACATTGGACCCTATTGGAAAGAAGTTAAAAAAGACTTTCTCTGAAACCGTTTAACTAATGGAAAAAAAACTTACTACCAATATTATTTTGGATGGTCCTTTATAAAGTTCGTGTTTTTTTATGCCAATTGGAAAATCAAAATGGCCACCAACGCAGGACGTAGTTTAACATAGAACCCTTTGTGAAAATTTTTTTAAAAGGCTTCTTCTCTTAAACTGGTTAACCAGTGGAAATTTAACTTACTAGCAATATTGTTTGGATGGTCCTCTTTGAAGTGTATGATTTTTATGCCAATAGGAAAATCTAAATGGCCACCACAGCATTACATAGACAGTGGACCCTATGGGAAAAAGTTTTAAAAGGTTTCTTCTCTGAAACTGATTAACCAATGGAAACAAAATTTTCTGACAATAATGTTTTTCATGGTCTTCTTTCAAGTTTATGTTTTTATTACCAATTG
Source organism: Limnoperna fortunei (assembly GCA_944474755.1). Lineage (NCBI taxonomy): Eukaryota > Metazoa > Mollusca > Bivalvia > Mytilida > Modiolidae > Limnoperna > Limnoperna fortunei. Next base: position 55,176,369 of record OX104113.1, read on the forward strand.
GAAATTCAAAATGGCCATCACTGCAGGACTTAGTTTAATATAGGACCCTATGGCCAAATTTAAAAAAAAATCTTCTCTATAAAACCGGTTAACCAATGGAAACAAAACTTTCGATCAATATTGTTAGGATGGTCCTTTTTAAAGTTTATTGAAAATTACAGGACTTAGTTTAACATCAGGGAAATGTCGCCTATTAAAAATCAGGTGAGCAATACAGGCTCTTAAGAGCCTCTGGTATTAATTATCCATCTGTAAACTTTTACATTTATATCTTTGGCCCTTTATATAGAAGAGGACATGGCCACCTTACGGAATTCTTATTTCTAATAGACTAATAATATAGAATCATTTTGGGCAACTGGAATCAACTTTGTATTGGCAAAGTCTTGTTTCTGGTGGGTTTGTTTTTAAGTTCTCTTCTACAACCACAAGGCTGAATAGATTTGAACACTACAAAATTTTCTCATTTAAAGCTAAAGGGAGTAAATATGGCTTTCATGGGAATCCATGAAAGCCATGTTTTGGGTAGTTGAAATTTTTGCAAAATCTGTTCCTTCTGGAAATAAAAGGCCAGTGGATTGTGACTACAGGGTTGAAGTGTGTAAGGTCCTTAACTTTTGTTTATGAGATTTAAAACTTGGCTTGTTTCTGATTGGCTAAAATTTTCAAAATTACTTTCTCAGCACTATAAAACCAAAATGGATGTACCTATGCATTATTGAACGGTAAGGATGTCATTTACCAAAAATTCAAACTTGGCCAACACTAGTAATAGCTTAACTTTTTTGATCATTTAAATTTAAGGCCAAATTAAATTTTTTGTGGAAGTAATCCATGGTTAGGATGTGTTTATGAAAATTTTCTAATTGCTTGCAAATCCAACTATGGCCTGCTATGAACCTGGTGAGCATTTCATGCTCTATAGAATGTCTAATTTAATTTAATGCATTATTGAAAAGTTTCCAGGAGTATGTCAATTGATTTCCCTTGTCTCTAACCATTTTAAGATAAATATGTAATAACAGGTTTCTACTTTTTTCAGTTTTCAAATAAAAACGGTCAGTTGTTGACTCGAGAATATTGGCAGATAATACTCAAAGTCCAGGTTGTTTTTAATCTCCAAATAAATAATTGATAATAAACAGAGTTCCAACAAACAGTTGCATAACATGTTTACCATCTTGTTGTTTTTATAGTCAGCACTTACAAGGGTAGCCTATCATTTGCTGGTGTGTTCATGTAGGATCTTACATTAGTACTCTTGGATTATCTGATTTCTCCAATCTCGATAGTTAAATTATGGAAATTTAACTATCTCGATTCGAGAAATCAGATAATCCAAGCGTACTAATGTAAGATTCTGTTTCTCTGATTTTAAAAAGTAGTAAATTCTTAAAAAGTAGTAAATTTGGGAAATGAAGTGCAAATTGTCCTAACCCCTATTTTACTTTCATGACTTGAATACACGGTAAATGGAAGGTGTTTTGTTTATGACGTCATGAGTTATATTATGACGTTATTATTTTAAACCAATCAACTGCAGAGAACAACAAATTCACTAGTGACAAGAACTATATTTTCCACACCGGTCAAGCAGTTGAAATATTACATCAAAATTACAGAAACGTTTCTTCAACATTTGATAATTAAAACACCAACCAATTAAGTGTGAGAATTGAGGGCATCTGAAGGATTATCATGTTCATATTTACCTGCAATAGTTACCTGTAAAATAAACTTAAATTAGTTATAAATTTTGTGTCTTAACTCATTATTTTGCATTTTGTTTTTACATAAAAGAAAATATCTTATACAGTGATACAAAAAATTAATGTATTGTCTATGATTAATAAACATGAATATATTACATTTAAATCATAAATATAAAGCAAGAAATATCATTATAACCAGGGAAGTATTATAGACTTGTATAAACAGTATATCTAACCTCAAGTATAGTTATTTAACTTGATGGCTATTATTACTACCAGACGACAGTAACGCAAATATTTTTCACTACTTTCTTCAACACCTAAACCACCCCATAGAACCATTTCACAACTGAAGACCAAACACATCAACAGCCACTTCGAAGAATAGCACAAAGAAACTGAAGAAACTTGTCAGGCACGCAGACCACAACATTTTTCAGCTAATAGAAATTGATCACAGATAAATAAAGAGGCAAAACAGATTCAGGTGGCATCAGATCAAAGAAAAAGAAATAGAGAAACATTGACAACTAACTCAATGTAATGAAGCAGGAATTTCAAAATCCTGGAATGTGCAGACAAACTATTGTTAATTTCTGCATGGAACCAACACTGGATGGTTTTGTTAATGTGTTGAAATGAACTGTGCAAGTGGTAGACATACTATAGTATTGCAGAGCATAACATGTCATAAAATAAAAAATAATAATTAAGAAAACTATAAGGAAATAATTAAATAACAACAAAATTTCAATGGCCCATCATTATTTCTAAAAGCTGTATTGAATATACTATGTTGGATAATTCATTAACTTCTCCCCTTGAAGGCCTATTAATGCCCTGTCTTAATTGGTTGTTGTTTTAATGAAGTGAAGGGAAACATGAATAAACCCATTTACTCAATTGATACTAATACAATCAATCTCCATAATGCAGTTTATTATTCAATAGTAGACACAAGTCTAAAATCTTGAATGCTGGAATATCATATAATAGAAAACTAAATATATTATATATTGTAGAGAGGAGATAGACTACATCATGATGTGTGTAGATGCAAATCAAGATGGCAAAGTGGATTTCAATGAGTTTACAGACAGGTTCCATAATCCTGCTAAAGACATAGGATTTACTATGGCTGTTCTTCTGACTAATTTGTCAGAGCATATGCCATCTGACCCACGGTAAAAATATATAAAAATTGAAACAGCAGTCCTGGAATATCTTTAATTTTGACTACGCTGTTTTGTAATATATATTTGTTGTATAAACTTAGGGGAGACAAACTAAACTAAGAACTTCTGTAGGACAACAAATCTTGCTATAAACAAATAACAATATGGACAAATATAAGACCATAAATTAATGGCTTTGAATAGTCAAGAAATTTAAACTTGCTTCATTGGATTACTTGCATTTTGATGTTGAAATAAGAAATTTAGTCCACAATCTATTCTCTTGTAGAAAACTTTTATGAAAAGCTGTTAATTCACATTATATTATTGTCAAGAAATCTTTAAAATGTATTTTAGATATATCTGTAACAATCAAAAGTAAAAACAAACTAGAAGTGTTTTGTAGCAGGTAATAGTAAACACCAGATTATGATCAGTCTGTTAAGAAATTACCAGGACAGATATTGGTGTAAAAGGCAAAATAAGGATACTTAGTTGTATACATTTATCATAAAGTAACATTTTTTAACAGCTGAGACGTACATTTACAGTATGTGGACAAAAGTCATTCTGTTTTTACGCCATATTGGAAATAATACTTAATTTGTTATAACAATTAAAACACGTACTCACCACTCCTCTGTTGTTGAAAAACCTCAATATTTGGTTATATGTCCCTTTGAACGTATTACTTTCTGTAGTCGGCGTGAAATGGATCTATACAAGTTCTGGATATACAAAATAGTGACAGAATTCCAAGCAGTGATGAGCACATATTTAAGGTCCTCAGTAAAATTTATGTTAGAAATATTTCTTTTGACATGGTTTTTCATAAGAAGCCAAATATTTTTGATAATGTTAATATCGGGAGATTGGGCAGGCCAAGGTAAACAAGATAGCTGGTTTCTTTCCTTCCAGGCTTTTGCTGCAAGCGACACTTGGCATGGCGTATTGTCATCCTGAAACAAGCAACCTTCGTTAGGGAAATGCTTCACAATAACAGGCCAAAGATTGTTATCTAGAACCTCTATATACTTTTCACTGTTCATATTTCCATTAACAAACACTAAAGTACCTACACCATAATAGGTATTGCAGCCCCATACCATCATAGTAAGTTGCTTCCCAAACTCGGGGCAATAAGCTTAATCACGCGTTCTCCAAACTTTAACTAGTCCTGTACCACTGACAATAACTTTCATTTCATCACTATATAACACTGTTCTCCAGTTATTCTGTACTGTCCATGTTAAATGAGTGCGGCACAATGAGTATATGGTTGACAGCTCGTACTCCTAATTTTTTACGAATTGAGCGTTTTTTATAGTCAAATTTATATAAAGCCCTCTGAATTGTCCTCTTACACACACACTTTTGTCCACGTGCTGTAAATTGAAAATTGGCCAAGTATGAATTGTTGTTATTCAGTGGAAATCAGACATAAGAACTAAATATGGGTATTACACATTTTCACACCACTGTGAAACATAAAATATACAATAAAATTCTATTCTTGTATAAAACATTTGTTTGAACCTATGTTGTATCCTTGTCTCTCCATCGGTGTGTCCGTTTGTCCATTCCTAACAAAAAATTTCCGTAGTAGATTTCTAAGCATTTATAAGATGTAGAAGACTGAAATTTCATATAGTATTATGGTGTATAGTGATTTTATGTTCCATGGTCATCTACTTCCCCATTTTAATTGATTTTAGCTTATGTGACTGGAAGGTGCTATTGCAATCACTAGTTTGTCATTGGTTGTCTATAATTGTTTTACTGTTTAATGTGATCAGTAGTATTACTATTTTCCTTGTGTTGTTTTAATATAAGTTTCAATTACCTCTTATGCATTCTGATAATGTAGCAGAAGGGTACATTTGGCTACATTTAGCAGTCATGCCTTTGTGTTTATATGTATATGAAATGTTTATTAAGAATAATTTACACAACAATTTGTGAATTGTTCTGATTTGATTTCTTACATTTTTATATTGTGTTTTTTCTCAGTCTGGAAAGATTTCTGGAGAAAGCTCGTAGTGTTTTAGACTATTTTGGACCCTACCTTGGTAGAATAGAAATAATGGGTAGCAGCAATAAGATAGAAAGGGTTTACTTTGAAATCAAGCAATCTCATATTGACCAATGGGAGAAACCACAGATCAAAGAGTCCAAAAGATCATTCCTGCACAGTGTTGTCAATGAAGGTGGTGACAAAGAAAAATTAGAAAGTTTTGTCAACTTTTGTGAAGATACAATCTTTGAGGTAAAGACTACATTAATCATGTTTTTAAGACTTAATCTGTTTGTGTTCAGTTATTGATGTCTAGCAAACAAATTCAATTTGTTTTCTGTAAAGCTCTTCATCATTATATTCTGGACATTTATTTTAATTGCAGCTAATCAAGTAGGTGCAAACTTTAGTTACCTGAACTGAATGTCCAAAAGATAGTGTTATATAACAGGAATGATAAATGATGATTTATTATATAAAACTGCTGAACATTATAAAATTTCTGCATATTATTTTAAAGTTATAATACAATTTTCTATAATTAGATTGATAGAATGTGGTTTAAATGCCACTATCAGATATATTAAAATGACATGTTGATAGCAGAACAAACGTGGGCCAAATATTTAATTTCAGTGTAAAAAAGCTGTATATTGATGAACTATAATTTAAAAACAACATTAATGGTCAAGGTAGTTAGTATGACTTCCATGGTGGCCAATGGTCTGGGTGGCTAAATCTACTACATGGCAATTCTGCTGTAATGATTTCATCACAGGCATGGCATGTGTTAAAGAGTTCATAAAAAAAAAATAAATAAACAAATAATAAAAAAATAAACAGTTAGATTATTTCTGGATTCTTTCAGATGCAGCATGCTACTAGTATCAGTGCAGAGGAGCAACGACTAGCAGCAATGAGGAGTGGTGCTGGTGTTCCAGGAGAAGGGGGGTATGTTCAGTCAAGTTTATGTATTTATTTGTATGGATTGGTCTTGTTTGTATTTATTAATTCACTTTTAAAATATGTGACAGTGGCAAGCTCGCTTTCATTCATGACTTGTTTAGGGGATATCCTGATTTCTATTGTAAATAAACCAAACGGATGTGTTGCATAGACCATGTGAAAATTGTGTATTTTTGTAAAGTAGTGTTAATAGTTTGTTAGTACCATGTTATTATACCCTCGCTCGACAGAGTCGGGGGTATATAGTGGTCCTCATGTCGGTCTATCCGTCCGTCCTTCCATACGTCAGTGCGTCCTTTACGTCAGTGCGTTCGTCCGTCCATATTTGGTTTCCGGATGATAATTTGAAAAAGTTTGCATCCAATTTGAATGAAACTTTGGGATATTGTCATATATCAGGTTGGTAAGAAGCCTATCGGTTTTGGGGGAAATCCGTCAAATTTCAAGGTCACAGTCTACGAAAAAAGGTTAGAAATTTTAACAAAAAAGTTGTTTCCAGACAATAACTCAAAAAGTTTGCATCTGATTTGAATGAAACTTAGGGATATTGTTATATATCAGGTTGGTAAAAAGCCTATTGATTTTGGTGGAAATCTGTCAAATTTCAAGGTCGCAGTCCACGAAAAACGTTAGAAATTTGTACAAAAAAGTTGTTTCCGGACGACAACTCGAAAAGTTTGTATGTGATTTGAATGAAACTTTGGGATATTGTTATATATCAGGTTGGTAAGAAGCCTGTCGATTTTGGGGGAAATCCGTCAAATTTCAAGGTTGCAGTCCACGAAAAACGTTATAAATTTTTACAAAAGCGGGTATCAGTGATCGCTAGATCGACTTTGTCTAGTTCATTAGTTGTGTTGAGTTTTCTGCCTACTCAAGAATGAGTAAGTATGACTACTGCCAAACACTTGCTTCTTTCAATCAATTTCATTGGTTTATATTTTGGAGATTTGGCGTCATATGAAAATCTTCTAGCCCTGGAATTTCCTATCTAAGTTTATCAGGGTTTCGAGGACACATGTGAACACAGAAACTCTGATTGTGAGGATGCAGAAAACTTATCTGCTTTATTGTGAAAATCATTAAAATTATTTTCAAACTTTCTCTTTCTAAAAGAGATTTTAGGTAATAATTCTGACAAAATTGCTCTTTTTGTTTCTTTGATTCCAAACCTTTTTCCAAAAAGACCTCCAGTCAGAGGTCAATATTGAAAAACATGTTTAGCACAATTCGTGAACATTGGAAGAGTTCCAAATCACAGTCTGTCCAGAATTGTGCAATAAATTTTTTTAGGAGTTATTCCCTTTTAATGACAATTTTGGAGAAAATAATCAGGTTTTTTTTGTGTTATATATTAAAATCTATAAGAGCTAGAGTAAATCTGTTAATTACTTGATTAAAGACAAAGGCTTACAATTCATTTAACTTTTAAAAAATGGTCTGATGACTCCTTATAGGAGAAATTGCCTTTAAAAATTTTTGAAGATATTTTTAGTTTTTGCCCAGTAATTTAAAAGCCACAACAACTACATGTGGACTGACACTGTAAATTGCAAAAATTTTAAATCATTTGTGTTCCATGTGAGCTATTACAGGCTTCCAGCCTCTAGTTTATATCTGCTTTCTAGTAAGAGTGTTTGTCTGGCATCTTTTGTTGTTAAACGAGTCCAGGGATTTGAACTTTACATGGAAATAGAATGCAATGTCTAGTGTGCACAACAGTTTTAGATTTTTTCAAAATGGCTGCTAGATTATAATGCACAAACTAAGAATGTCATGTGACTGACTATGTTTGTAGCATGGAGGGGACTTTCTGTGAATTGCTTGCAATCACAAGCAGCATTAGTTATAATTGTTATTTTATTTTCTTCGTTCTGACCACAGAGTTTGACCAGCATTTTATTTTTTAGAATGATTTACCTGGAGGATCCTTATGAAACTTTAATCAAACCTACAATAGGTGTCTAGCTCTACATATCTATTTTAGATTTTTCAAAAATTGCCACCATTTCATAATGTCTGCCTCTGGAAAATTTTTTTTATCCAATCCTCTTTAAAATAGGTTATCTGGGTAAATGGGTATCCAGAACATGACATCGCAAACTGATTTTTTTCTACAACTTACCAATTTTTTTAAATGAGACACCAAAATTGCCATGCCAGAATTTAAATATTTTGGATTGCCTTAAAAATGGGTTTTCGGGTAAAATGGGTATACTGAATATACTGTTGGAATTTGTATTTTACTTTCCAGTTTTTGGCAAAAGGTTGTCAAAATTAGCAAAATTTTCATTTTTGTTGTATTGCCTTGAAAATAGATTATCTGAGTAAAATGGATATTCATGAACATGGTGGCAAAGGCTAAATTTTCCTATAACTTGACATTTTTTTATTATTGACCACCAAATTCAGCTATTATTGAAGTATTCAGATCTCTGAAACTTTACATATTGTACATATCTATTGAAGTTGTACCCTGCTATCTTGGCTGTATTCAAGGATTATTTCATAATTTTAGAGACTTGGGTACTTATTCATTTTTCAGAGCATTTGCTGAAGATGGTACCTATTTTGTGTAATCAACTCCTCCCGAGTCACATTTTGGGTTTTTTTTTACTTTTAAATTATTCAGTTATATTTATTATGCAGATTTCTCATAATATTGCTTTTTAAATCTTTATATTCTCAATTTATAAATTTATAAATATGGTTTGTTTTGTCTATCATAAATTAATCTGTTTTCATTCATTGTAAAAAAAATAAAAAAATAAATTGTACAATATTGAAAATAACTGTTGGCTTTAGTTCTTTAGTTCTTATATTTGTATTTGAAATAAAATTTCAAAATTTATAAATACTTATGAATTGATCAATCTGTCAATTTCCTTGACTAGAAGTTGACTGGATTGATGAGAGCAATTAGTGCAATAATGATGGGAAATAATGGCTGGGCAGTTAGGAATTATCTGATAGATTTTGATCAACTGGACTGATCCAACTAATTGGTGATGGATTTCCTTCTGTATTTAAAATTTTGGAAATTATAGAATTAAAACCAAAATTATTATTCAAATATTTTAGTCTTTGTTTCCTTCCTTCATTTTAGAATACTGGAGCCTATTACCACCATTTACAGATTTGCATCCGAAAGTATATCTACAGGATTATCATTACTGACCTGGAGTAATATAAAGTCTGCATACCAAACATTCAAGAAGATGACATATTGGCAGTTATTTGTAACAGTGTTGAAACTAAACTTCAGACTTGCTCTTCTCCTGCTGACATTCCTGTTTAATATAATGTGGTATGTACTGTGGTATATCTACACAGAGAATTCTAAATAATGTAATTAATATGTCCAAAATTGACTATAATGTAATTAAAGACAGTACATGATACTATCCATTTGCACATGAGTTGAATATAACATAAATTATATTTAGTATAAATTGTGTTATATAATACAGATGGATAGGTGTTTACAACCTAATTTTATTATCAACTATAGCAGACTACATGAAACCTTTCCTGAGTACAAGTTGTTGGAAAGACTTCCATTTGAACCTCCCACTAAAAATGCATTATTTGGAATGTAAATAATAGAATTTGGCACTGGGTGGCAGCCACTAGTGAACCCCACAGTGGGATCAGTCATGCATTGCCAATTGGGCAACTGCGAACCATGTGAACTCCATGTATCTTGTGATAGTCTAATGCATTGCTTATTTTTTTTTGGGAAGTCTTACCAAGTTTGTATTTAAATTTTTGGAAGATGAACTGTCCTATCATTTAAATACAAAACCTATTGTTCTCAGTGGAGTTTATTCAATGGGAGCTTTAAATCTGACAGGGAAAAGTCAATCATTCATTAATTCATTTTAATGTCGAAAAATTTAACACCCATAAGTAACTATATATGCATATACTTACTGATGACACTCATAGTAAGATCAAGTTGTTATTGCAGCAATTAATGTAAATGACATCTGAAGAAAAATTTCTATTTTATTTAATCTACGGTATATGAATAGAATTTTTTTTGTCATATTCTCACTTATAACATATCTTGATGGCAGTCGTAGGTTTTCATTAAAAAGGGTTTTCTATTAATTACAAATACTTTTCAAATGAATTTTACTGGATACGAGGACAGTTCCCATAGCCTTATACCCTCCATGCTGCCTAGTGAATCTCTCCATGTAGGAGTAGGGCTGTCCAGTTATAATACAGAAAGCATAACCACAGATCATAAAATATTTCGATAGAAATACAGTGAAATTTGATGAAATTTTTTTTTTATCTGTTTTATCGATTTGAATACATTGCAAAATGGATTGAAAATTGTGAAAGATTTCTTTTATCCATTTATATATTAAAGCTCCCATTGAATAAACTGTGAGAGAACTATAGGTATTGTATTCAAACAATGGGACAGTTCATCATCCAAAAATTCATATAAATACCTTGACCAACACCAGCTTATACTCAGGGAAGGTTTCATGTGGTCTGCTATAAAACACATTGAGAAAAAACATGAAAAGAAGAAAAATAGATGTAAAATGATTTTGTAAAAATATTTTTCAAGAATTCAGCATGGATGCAAGGTCCATTAATGCATTTTGGTTACAGTTTTAAAAATCTTCTTCTGAGAAACCTCTTGGTAGATTGATTTTTTTATATTTTTGAACAGGTCCTTTGATTCAAAAAATCAAACTATAAGAAACCTTTTTTAGAGTCAGTGTATATTATGGAATGAATAATTTTACTCCCACTTTTTTGTAGCTTGCGGAAGGTACAAATTTAGTCCCATTACTAGTAAATTTGTACCTTCCTCAAGCTACAAAAAAGTGGGAGTACAATTATTCATTCCATAATGTACACTGACTCTAAAAAGGTTTCCTATAGTAAATTATCCATATACAGAAAAATGATCAACAGCATGTTCCATGTGCATCTTCAAAGACCAAAAACGAAATATCTTCAATAAAGAATATTTCCTAGAGTTTTGCAATGTCTGAAGCTTTAATCACGTAAAGAAGATGATGTTTTAATTTTGTATAAATGCACTGCAGTTAGAATTTTTTAATTGCTATATTACAAGCAATAAGACTAAATTCTGCAGTTAATCTGACACATCACAAAACTAACTTAGGATTTTATTGGTAGTAAAATTCAGCCTGTTTAAATTAAGCAGACAAACATAACGTCTTTTGAGTTTTTTGAAGCCATTCAACCATTTCACAATTAAAACCTGTATTCATCATGACCGGCATATACATGCACATTAATGTAATAAGAATAGAGAACAGATGTTCAGAAATTGTACACATTTATTATATAAAATACATGCAAGCTAAGCAGACTAAAAAAAGAATTTCGAGAAGCTTATAAAGTACTTAGAAAATAAAAAATAAAAACTTAAAGCAAAAAGGTCATTAATAGACACAACTAAAAGCACTGTTTAAGCCATAATCAATTATAATGGAAGCAATAAATTAAATAAATCAATCAATTAAAATGACCATAGCTGAAAGTATCAAGTGAAGAATTTTCTGTTAAAGAGTGGTTCTCTAAGATCTGCAAGAGTTGCCATCAATGGTTTATAAGACCCTTCAATAGGTTTAAGTTTGACTTTGGTGTCAGGCAGCTCATTCCAGAGTTCTCCATCAAACCTCAGTGAATGACTAAAAAAAATAGTCTACTGAATTCATTAAAATACAGGAGCTAACTGTATATGCATTGAATGTTTATTCCCCTACCATATTTAAAACTCCATTGCAATCAATTTGATTACTCTTTCCAATATTTCTTGCAGATGACTTCAATTGTAATGCTAGTTCTTCCTTGAATATGATATGTGATATTTAACCTCACTCATGTTTTTGTAATGAGTTCAAAAATAGTTTTATAAATAGTTTTAATTTATTGATAGTTTTTGTAAAATTCATTGTTCATGAAATGAGAGAGTTGCTGCTAGACTTGATCAAATTTATGTCTACAGTCATCAGATCATTTGCACATTCTACATTCTCTTATCATTTTTATCGTTATCTTTACTTTGAAGACAGAGGAGGAAAACAAATGACAACTGGTGTCCATATACAGTCCTTTTAGAAAATGTATGTTGATTATACCCCTGCTTGAAAAGTGGGCGGTAGATAATGATGCTGCTGTCGCTCTGTCTGTTACACTTTGGGGTACCCATCTCTTATCACAACTACACCTACACTACTGAATATGATTTGATGAAACATTCACAGAATCTTTTTTATGCACCTGTGGTGGGTTTTCCATACAAAACATAGACTTTGCTATTCCTTGCCAATGAAGTCATCCAGGACATGGTGGAAAAGAGGGTTTAGTTCATATTGTACAAAGATTTGTAATGTTTTTCATATTATATCAAATGGTAAAGTTCAATCTCTTCCTTTTTTCTTTGGGAAGATAAATCCTGTTAAGAGACAAAGGAATAATTGTAAGAATAATGTTTTACAATAGGACTCTTATAAAATTTGTGTTAAACATGATGAAAGGAGAGAAGGAGGAAAGTACAGATAAGACACAACCAGTGATTTTGGCCTTACTTCCTCCACCTTCCAACACAGAGAAGTTGTTTATACCAACTGTTGGAATTGAAACTGCTGAAACATTTGGAATATCAGTGAAAAAGGACAATGAAGAAGAATCAAGTCTGTAAGTATCTAGTCCTTATGTCATCCCTTATGTCTTTCTGATATTTGTTTCTTATTTGGCCAAAGACCATGTCAAATAAGGCTACCACATGCTATATGTCTTCCTTCCTTTTAACCTTTCACATTTACAAATTTTCCTCAAAAACTACTGGCAAAAGTGAATCAACTTGCAAAAATGGTATATTATTTTGGTCTCCTACAAAGATTTCTTATTTTATCTTTATTGAGCAGAAAGGTTCTGTGAAAATTAGGACCAAAACATTTGTTATTTTGAATACTCGACTATAAATAATATAAATTCAGAACATCCCATATTCTGACCATTCCAGATTCGCACTACCATAAATTGTTTGTTGTTTTTTATTTTTATTTAAGTTTTCATGCTTTAAATGTTTTGGGTTATTGAAGGATTGTTTTTAATTGCTGGCTAGATTATTGGATATAGACAACTTAGGGTGTGTTTATGTCAATAAACCATGAGTCAAAATCCGGGTATTAAAATGATGAATGGCTGGCGGCAGGCAGGCAGGCGGCATGCGGGCAGGGAAAATATTTTAATAACGGTTTTCTCGGCAAGTTCTAATCACAGCATCTTTAAATTTGGTATGCAGCATCAGCATGGCCTCCCATAATGTGGGATTTGATTTCAGGTCTGTCACTCACCTACTTCCTGTTAACCAACTTAGTTAATTTTTAACATTAATGTTCAGTGGTAGAAAATTTTTGTAACAGTTTTCTCAGCAACTAGTAATCACATTCTCTTGAAATTTGGTATGTAGCATCAGCATGGCCTCCCATAATATAGGATTCGATTTCAGGTCTGTTGCTCACCTGCTTCCCGTTTAACGAAATCCAGCCATTTCCGTCTTTGATAGATTTTTCAAGATTTAGCCAGATATAAAAAATAGACTTATGACAAAATTCTACAGAATTAAAAATGTATTCTCTCCTATCGACATGCTTTTGTACTCTTATGAGGCTGAGTTCCTAGAAGGCCTGCTGAAGAAGAAAAAAAAGACTTTGGCCCAGACCTTTATATTCACATTTAGCCATATTGATAATGTTTTGTCCCTCAATCATGCTAAATTTGGTGACTGTTTGCATTCAATCTACCCTAGCCAGCTTGAATTAAAGACACCACCAAAACATTTAGGTAGGCCTCTTACAAAGATCTACTTTACTATAAAAATAGACCCACATAACTTGAACTTTAAAATTGTCAACTTACCATTCATGGATAACAACATTCCAGCAGCTCCAGCATATGGTGTGTACATTTCTCAACTTGCATGTTATTCTAGATCCTGCGATCAGTATTCTGATTTTCTTATCTGCTCACTGCTGTTGACTACTAAAGTTCTCAAACAAGGGTTTGTTGTATCTAGGTTGATGTCATCCCTTCAGATAAGAAATAGGTCTCTAAAATACAATTGGACATTTTCACAGAGTCATACATAGTCTTTTCTATTCATGGATTTGACTTTTTCCAAGACATGACAATGGGTAAATTGATGCATGTCTAATAAGAGGCATGCACTGCTTACTCGTCTGCAGCATTTGAGTGCATCTATGGTTTTTATTGGGTTTGGGTTAATCATTTTTTGTTTTTGTGTTTTTTGGTTTTTGTTTTGCGTTGTATATGTTTGTCTTTGTTTTTGTTGTTCAGTCGGTTTCCTTGCAATTTTTCTTATTGGGTCTAAAGCTGTTTGGATACAGCTACGTATGTATACATTTATTTTACTTAAATGTTCTGCAATTTTTCTTGTCTTGATTTCTTTTAGTTGGTAACATACAGTTCTTATATTGCTTTGATTTCGTTCTTGTAACAGAACTCAAGTGTCTGATGGAAATGTTGATACTTCAGAAAAACCAAAAAAGATCACAGAGACCCCTTCAACAGAGGTAAGAAGTAAATCTGAATTATTTCTGTTTGTTTAAAGGTGTAGGTGATACTGCTTGTAAACAGGTGTCGTAATTGCTATCTGTTAAGATATTTATGAAGTACTACATGTACTTTTTTTGCTGCAAGTGTACATGGTACTACTTGTTTTCTTTCATAAAACTCACTTCATAGTAACTAAATTATTATATATTTTTATTCAATCAACTCATAATGCAAAAATAAAAAGAAAATTTGATACACAGTTTGTGTAACTTTAATAATTTTGCAGTAAAAAATTTCATTCAATCATGTCTATAAATTATCAGTAACATTGAGCTAAATTCTTGTTACAAACATAGTACATTGTGCTTGTTAAGCTTTGTCAAGAAAGGAAAGTCATTGATAATTTTAAGCAGTTGTCTATATATATAGATAAACACATAGATATGTTGTGTTTTTTTATTTGAATATTGTTTAACACCACTTTCAGCAACTTTTCAGCAGCTATATCATGGCGTCCAGTTTTTATTGCGGGATGAAGCTGGAGTACCTGGAAAAAACCGACCTTTGGTAGGAAAAATGGCAATCCTTGTCAATAAAGATTGGAGTCGAGTACACCCTGCCTGCATTGAGATTAAAACCAGTAACCTTAGTGTTGACAGACCACATGATCAAAAGTAGACACACTACCTTAACCACTCAGCCACCAAAGCCCTCACTTAGATATAAAGTTTATGTGACTTAGATATGAAGTTTATGTTTTTTTGTTTGTTTGATTGGTGTTTTATGCCACTTTCAGCAATTTTTCAGTTATATCATGGTGCCCAGTTTTTATTGGGGGAGGAAGCCTTAGTACCCTGAGAAAACCCCTACCTGGGGTGGGAAAACTGGCAATCCTTGTCAATTAATGATGTTTATGTGAACTTTGTTGGAGTCATCTCCATCTGTCTGTCTGTCAGTTAATCTATCAATATATTTGTGCTGTAGGTACAAAACTGTTGTTATATCCACATGAATATATGTACATACCATACTGTGTTTCATTTTTATTCATGGGTATCAGTTTTCATTATTAAGGAATAAATCACTATCAAGAAGTCAAAAAAAAATTTTTTAATTGTTTCTTCTTTAAAGATAAATACTTTTAAATGTTAAATATTAAATATTGTTGGTTAATAACTCGTGGTTATCCTCTGGAGCAAAACTTTAAAGAGGTGCAATACTTGAATCAAAAGGGCATACAATTCATATTTGGATCAGAAAAAGTAATTTCATTTAATGTACCATACAAAGGTCAAAGTCTGATTGACAAGTTTAGTTTCTAATTAGAGCCATGCACTGCTTATTTGTCTAAAGCACCTGAGTGCACCACACATTTTTTATTGGGCTCAGGTTATTCACTTTTTGGGGTTTTTTTATACCCCGGCTTCAAAGAAGAGGGGTATAATGGTGTACACCTGTCCATCCGTCCTTCCATCCTTCCTGTCGCAACATAACTTTCATAACAGTTTTC
Organism: Limnoperna fortunei; assembly: GCA_944474755.1. Taxonomy (NCBI): domain Eukaryota; kingdom Metazoa; phylum Mollusca; class Bivalvia; order Mytilida; family Modiolidae; genus Limnoperna; species Limnoperna fortunei. Next base: position 55,192,326 of record OX104113.1, read on the forward strand.
TCTGCAGCCACTTATCATAACCATTTATATAAAATTTTATGTGACCCTACCATGTGGTCCTATATTGCAAGTACAGATTTCAGGTCTATCAAATATCTACTTCCTGTTTACCAACTAAGTTAATTTTCAACATTAGAAGTAAATGAATGAAATTTTCGTAACAGTTTTTCAGCAAATTCTTATCACAACCACTTTAAATTTTTTTAATGTGACCTAAACCATGTAGTCCTATATTGCAAGTACTAATTTCAGGTCTGTCGCACATCTACTTCCTGCTTACAGACTTAGTCACTTCAGTGATCTGAATAGTAGTGTTAATAGTTTGTTATTACTGCGTTATTTATTAGTTGCGTTACATTTTCTTCCCACTCAAGAATGAGTAGGAATTAGTACTGCCAAACACTGGCTTCTTTCAAGCTATTTCATTGGTTGATATTTTGAAGGTTTGACGTCATATGAAAATCTTCTAGCCCGGGAATTTCCTAGCTAAGTTTCTTAGGGTTTCGTGGACACATGTGGATACAGAAACCCTGACTTGTGAGGATGATGTTGTATCCATTTTTCTGAATCACAGATTTGTAATTGTCTATTGACCTTCAGCTCTTGTTGTTTTGTCAGTGTCCTTGCTATTATTCTTAAGTGACAAACTCTTATAACCCCGCTTCAAAGAAGAGGGAGGTACACTGGTTTACCCCTGTCTGTCTGTCCTTCGATCCTTCCATCCTTCTGTCCGCAACATAACTTTTGTAACTGTTTTCTCTGCAACTGCTTATCACAACCCCTTAAAATTGTATATGTGATCTTACCATGTTTTATCAGTTTTTTTTAATTACAGATTTGTAATTGTTCATTGACTTAGCTCTTCTTGTTTCGTCAGTAATTCAATAATTGTCCTTGCTATTATTAAGTGACAAACTTTTTCAGGTTAGCTTTGACCAGACCAGTACATTTATTAAAAGCTAGAGTGTACTAGATGTCTTCCTATCAAGTAAACACTGTAATTAGATTCTTCGCACATATTTTAAACTAGCAATAACATTGCATTCCAAAGCCATTATATGATGTTATTTTTGTACAGGATGAACAATTAGCAGAAACAATTTCAGAATGGCAGCCAACATTTGACAACAATTCAAGGTCAGTCTCTGTTTCTAAATTTATTTTCCAACTGGGATGAAGTTCTTGAATTTGATAATGACCACTGTTCATCATAAAATTTAAATAACATTCCAAATATGTATGTGACATCTGTATGTTATAAATGTCGATACACATTTGTAATGTCTTTATGATATGAATGTCTGTTAATTGCCACATGTATATGATATTAATGCCAGTAACATTTGCCACATATTGTATAAAATGAATGCCATTTCTCTTTGATATGAATTCCAATAACATATGCCACATGTGTATATTATTATGAATGCATGTATGATACAAATGCCAATAATATCTGTTGTATATGATAGCATGCCACATGGATGTTATATAATTGTTAATAATATTTGCAACATATGTATAATATAAAAGCCAATAGTAAGTGCTACATCTGTATCATATAAATGCCAATAAGTCATGCCACATCTGTATAATACAAATGCCAATAATGCCAGCAATCTCAGTGTTGAAAGACCAATAGTAGATTAACGTCCTTAACTACTCTGCCACCAAGGCCCCTCAACAACTGGAAATATTTTTATGAGGTTCTAAACAATCTTGCATTACTTGTTATTTTAGGACTTCTATCAAAGCAAACATTGGCGAAAATGAAGAATTACCATATGAAACAAAGAGTTTTGATTGGGGAAAATATGTTTTGGTTTGTATTACTTTCATTTTAAGTTCTTAAAACGATTATACTTGGATGCAGCTGACAATTCCTATTTCAAAGTTTATTATTATTATGCATTCTACACTCTGTTATAAAAAGTATTCAAAATATACACAAAAATAATTAAAATGCTTTTAAATTTTGTTAGAAATTGTTAAACTGTTTTAAAAATGTGTTTTATTCATTCTCTTCCTTTGCCTGGAAATGATTCAGTGATAATGTATCAAAATTATTTTGACCTTGGGATCAAACTTTACTATGTTACTATCAATATTTTTAGTTAAATAATGATAATTTTTTTAATTAAATAACATAATAAAAATTTCATATTCCATAAAACTTAGATAAAAACGTCATGACAGTGAAAATATCATAATTGGACAAAAACTTGAATATATTTTATTTTGGCAAAGAACTTGGGACTGTTTTTTTAATATGCAAATTTTATTTTGTTTACTCAAAAGTGGTGTTTAATTTTGAATAACAATCAAACCACAGTTTTATAATTTTGTGATTTTTGTACAAAAGCTACATAAGCATCCAATTGATTAATTTTACATATTTAAAACAATTGTGAGTTTCTTTGTTTTGACAGACAACTAACTTTTCTGTTTGCATAAACATTTATTTTTTAGTGTTATCTGGAGTAACAATTCCTCAAACCTGCTGTTTTGTCAGATAACTTGAATAGTAATTCATGATAAGTGACATCACAGTGTATTACCCTGCAATCATAAAATTTGTTGTACATTACAGGTAGCCAAATAAATAAATTTTGGCTTTACTTGGCAGTACCAAATAAAATTTCCTGGTACCCTAGTCCTCACTTCTTGTGATATTTAGTTCTATTCTGGTTTACGATATTTTATGGAATACTATATTTGTTTGTGGCTTCATGGTATTACTAGAATACACAACACATTTTTCAAGTCATAATCGACTAGACTGCAAGTTAACATGTTTTTTGATTGACAAATAAACTGCTTACCGGGTATGATCCAGCTTATGCTCCTTTTGTTGATCAAGAAGAAATTACGCTTAAAATACACAACCAGAAGTTCACTGTTTGAGTCTTGGAGTACACATTTGTATACAATAATAATACATTTTGGTATGTCTTATTCCTGAGTATAAGCTGGTGTTGGTCAGGGTATTTAAACTTTTAGGAGATGATCTGTCCCATTGTTTGAATACAATACCTATTGTTCTCTCTGCAGTTTATTCAGTGGGTACTTTAAATCTGACAAGGAAAAGTCAATCACTCATTGATTAATTTTCCTATGCCAAAAAGTAAACTCCACAATGGTGAAAATACATGAAACTTCACTGATTGTAGGTGGGAATTGTTGTGCAATGCTGAACTATATTATATGCTATATTTATCATTTAGGACAAAAATGTCTATTGCGGAACTTTTTCAAAATTTTGCAATCTTTTTTGAAATGTTTTCATATACTAGCAACATGTTTTAATGTCCAAAAAAAAATTTTTGTTGTCCAATTCCAATTTATTTCTATTTCTTTTTTAAATAGACATATTTTTTATTCAAACCAATTATGTTATTGAAATTTGTATTTAACATTTTGGTTTGACCAACTAGTACATGTACTTAATAATGACAATGTTTATATTTGGGGAGATCATGAGCTTGTTGATTAGTAATATTACACAGTTTATATCTATATGTATCATATTTCAATATTATTGTCTTTCTTTGTACCAAATTGGACTTACCACTCAGTATACATACACAAATAAAACATGAGGGTTGTTAGTAATGCTTGTAATGCTCACAATTTTGGAGCACCTGGTTTCACCCAAGAATTTATGTCTCCAAATAAAGTTTTGTTTGTCCTACGGAGTGTGATTCCTTACCCAATAGTATGGTTACATGCTATGTTTTTTTTTAATTCTGTGTTTGATGTAATTAATTTTATGTGTCATTATGTGAGGAACTGCCCCCATAGATTTGTGAAAAAATCTGAAAATGACAATAACTTTTTTTATTCTTTTTTTCAGACATTAAATTCTATATTGTAAAATTAGTAACAATAACTGAAGATTGACACTCAACAAGGGAGATAATTTTAATGAATATATCCACAGTGTTTAATAATGTTCTCTGATTTTTCATGAGTTATTCTATCTAACACAGCATCACAAATTGCAGTTCTTGTGTGATCAAAAGTGAAATCGCTGTTTGATCTCAATATCTGTTTCATTATATGAAAGCAGTATTCACATGTATTAAGTTGTGGGTGGTACGGTGGTTGATATATCAGGGTAACTCCTGCTGGTCTTTGCAAATAAGGTAAGTTAGTATTTATTATATGTGAGTGATGGAAGGCACAGTTATCCATAATAATTGTGTCACCAGATACAAACAGAGGTTGCTGTCCATGTGCTAGTCTATCATTGTTGATATCAATAGCCTCAGCAAAAAAATTTAAAAGCTCCGAACTATTATATGGACCATCAATAACATTAAAATAGTCTACACCAAATCTTGAATGTAACAGATTAACTGTATAATTAGCATTTGAAGCATATCTTTGTAATTCAAATGCTCTAGAACCTTTGACTGAACTGCCATAATCCCTATTCCCAGTAGTCTCTATAACACCACTTTCATAAAAAAAAAATGTAAGGAACTTGGGTTTTTAATGCTTATAAATTCTACAAATTCATCAAATTGCAGATGGATATCATCTTTTTGAGTTTCTACAGGTAAAGTGACAAATTTTTTGTATGAATACCAGCTTATACTGCATATACTGTTCAAATAAAATATGGTTTTCTTCAGAATTCATTGACATCAAATTGTTACAATAATTATTTGATCACCATTAATAATACCGGTAATACAATTAAGTTTAGGCATATATATTTTCATAAGGGGTTTAGTTTTTCCATATTAAAATTAATCAATCAATGATGGACTTCTCTCTGTCAGATTTAAAGTACCCACTGAATAAACTGCTGAGAGAACAATAGGTATTGTATTCAAATAATGGGACAGTTCATCTTCCAAAAGTTTAAATACCCTGACCAACACCAGCTTATACTCTGGAAAGGTTTCATGTGGTCCGCTATAGTTTACTAAAAGAATACATTTGGTTGTGATAATTTTGTTTACATAGGATGTTCATGCGCTACTTGTAAATTTAAACACCCAGGGATATAATACTTCAATGAATTCATGCCTTCTTGGTAGATAGTGCCCAGAAAAATCACAAAAATTGATATCCTATGAATAAAAATGAAACTACAGTATTTGTAATGAAAAGATAATATGTAGAATAATATAAAAGGCAGCAAAAAATGTACTCCATGGGGATTTGACTTGTAGTATAGAAGTACACTTTTTTATGTTTTTCTTGGTGAGAAATTCTCAGATCTAAGTGACATCACAATGTATATCTTCTGTGATGTCGCTACCAAACATTGACCTGCAGGAACATTCAAAACAATGTACTAATTTATTCTCATGAGTTCTGTGGCACACATGACCTTATTTTCAATTTCCACTCTGTGCAATAGATTATCTTCTAAATAAAAGAAATAACCTGAGTATTACAGAAAAAGATAATATTTATCATTATTGCTGCATTTAAGGTTGTAATTTATAAGCAGAAAATAAAATACAAGTTTGTAGAAATTTGGTAGCATACATTGATATAGAAGCTCACGCAAGTCCTTTTGGACTTTAACATTAGAATGAGTTGAATGGAGCTTATTGTGGTTATAACAGTCATGGAGTTGTAAATTCGTAAATACCAAGGTATCCTGTTACTTATTTGAGAATTTGTACATAATATCTTTTCTTTCAGAATGTTCTTCAAAACTTAGCGGTAATATAATTTCTTGAAAATTGTACCTCTCCCTTTATTCCTTCTGACTCTGAAAGGAACATCCTGTTAAATGAAGTTGAGTGTTATAATTGCATTAAAAATTAATTATGTACCTTGAAACCCATCCAGATTTTCCTCCATTTATAACATGGTAGTTTTTGTTACATAAAATCTCACCTTTGTTCCCATCTTTAATTTTTGATAAATATTATAAAACACAGGCACAAAGAGTAAAATGAAGTTACACAGAATTAATGCCATTACTGCACTTTAGATTAAATTAAACAATACATAAAGGCATTTAAAAGAATTTTAAATAGTTCATCTGGCAGGTTACACAAGCAAACTGGTACCCACTGCAAAAACCTATAATGTTCCCCACAGGAATAAAAAGATGTTTGTGTTCAGCTCAAATTTAAAACGTTATAATTATATGAAAAAGTGTGTTGTGCTGCAAGAATAGCATAAAATTTTAAATGACACCAGACAAAATAACTAACCTCCTTCTTTAATTTATTAAAGTACAGTTTTTCTTGAGAAATTAATATTCTCCCAATTATAAAACATTTTCAATCAATAATGTTTACATTGTTAATTTTTTTCTTTTTTCAGAAGCCTAACATCTTGCATAACATCCAATCAAATTCCTCATTGTATTTCCTTCTTATACTATGTTGGTGTAAAAAAAATTATGGGTAGTTAACAAATAATTAGTCTATTGTAACCAGCAATAATGAAGTCATATTTGATAATATTCATGGTAGCTTTAACAATGGATAGTTGTTCAGTGGTATTCTGTATTCTGTTTGGCTGCTTTAATACAAGTAAAGTTTATAATAAGGGATGTTGTAAACAAGAATAAAGACAGTTTAATCATACTTGGATTTAAAAATACATTAGAACATGATAATCAACAATCAGACATAAATTGTTATGTTTTAGTGGAATCTGTGTTTATAAATGGACACCTATGGGCAATCATATAATTTCTGTCATTGTTGTAAATTTTACTTCTTTTGCAGAGTTTGTTTGCCAGGAATTTTTACAACTTCAAGTATGCAGCCTTGATTCTGGCCTTTGTTATTAATGTTATGTTATTATTTTATAAGGTAATACACACTTAATTTTCATTCATCCATGATAACCTGGTTTCATTTATAATATGTTGTATATCAGCAATTTTTAGCTCAACTGACTGAAAATTTTAGTGTGCAATATTGCTATTACTTTGCTTGCACTGTCTGTTCATATATTAACTTTTGCACACATACAATAATTTTCTGTTGTCTTTATCTGTGCTGTCTGTCTATTGACAGCTCAGTCTCAGGGTTATACATTTAGAAATAGTTGACTAATTGTTTGAAATTGATAATGAGAAACCATATTGTTTTGGGGAAAAGGGCCATTGATCATTATCTGTCATTATTTGATGCTGTTGTCCTTCTCTTACTAACTTGAATTTAATTTGAATACCAAAAATATTTATTAGAACATAAAAAATTGACATCTCCAAAGCATTTTTTAAGTTCATTTTTTTAATTTATCACTCAGCTTGAATGAATGACATTTTTTGTTGTTGAAAAATTCACTTCATTCTGGTAACTTACGTAAACTTTAAAATATCTTTTTCTTTACCCACAAAGGTTGGGGGTACCACAGCTTCCTACCATAATAAATACTGGATGCCATGATGTAGCTTAAAAATCGCTGAATGTAATGTTTAAAAACATTTAAAAATATAAACAATATACTAAGCAACATAGTACATACAAATATATCCCCACCCTCCTGAGCAGCAATAATAAAAGTCAAACTAATGCATGACTTAAAAAAATCTTCCAACTTGGTTTATCATCATAGGGTATACAGCAGGTAAACCAAGTTGGAAGATTTTTTTCAACTGAGTCACACATTGAGTAGCTTGACTTAAATGTTCAGCTATTACTGATGAAAAGCTTAAAAAAACTCATTGAATTTTCTGAACAGCTGTTATCTGTATTCAGAATTGGTTGACCAGTAGATTGAAATACCTGAGAGGTTATTGTATTTTGACTATATTTAGTATTTTCAATACATGAAATCTTTTTATTAATTTATTTAAATATATCTATGTTTTTAAACAATTGGACAGTGCACCATTTGGTTGGTCCTTAAAGGCATGACCTACTTTTACTTCAATATGACCTCATTTGGATTAGTATAGATCTTCTGGCGACAGTAGAAAAAGAGGGAGATAATAGAATTTTAATTAGATTATTTCCTCTTTTTGTCCATATGGTTGCCATCACAGTACTTAGTTTAAGAAAATGTTATAAGGAGGCTTCTTTAAAACCACTTAATTAGTTGAAACCAAAGTATAAGAAAACCAGCACCACCCAGAGCAGCACACATTTTTCACCACTGTTACTGATGTATTGGATCACTAAGCAGTCAGAGAAACCATAACTAGCCACAAGTCTGTGTCACTGAGTACAGAAGTTATGTCATTACAGCCCCAGTTAGTTAAAATCAACCTGATGGTACCCGTGGTATTTGAATCTGCAACCTTTGTGTCAGCCAGTTATAGTAAAAAAAATAAACTGCGAGACAGATAGACGCCATCTAAAAATTTTAAAATTATCTGAAACAAAAAGATAAAATTAAAACATCTCCAATCTGTAGCATTGGTACTCGAAAATTGAATATAATTCTGAACAAAGTTCATTTTGGCATACATTTTTGTATACCCCTCATTTGAGCTGGGGTGTTCGTCTGTCTATCCCTTACACTTTCTCTTATGCGCAACTCCTCCTTCACTCTTGAATGGAATTTCATGAAACTTACAAATCTTTGTCACATAGTACCATTGTGCACCTGATACTAGTATTTAACATTTTGATCCAAATGATATTTGGGGTTTCCCATAGAAAAACATGGACTTAGTTATTCACATAAAGGGATAACCATCTCCACCAACTCCACCTACAGCACTGGATGGAATTTAATGAAACTTTCACAGAATCTGTCACATAATGCCATTGTGCACCTGATATTTAACAATTTGATCAGATTGATATCTGGGGTTTCCAATAGACAAACATGGACTTTGTTTTTGAAAAAATGAATAAAAATTTAAGATTTTTTAAATTTTAAATTTATCAAATTTGCATTTGATTAATTTGTCCGTGGACATGTTGCTCAAAGTCCAGTCCAGATTGTAGCATGCTGAAGTAAGGCTTGTGAGCAAGGAAAAAAGGGCTCCTTGGTAATATATTTGTGTAGTGTGTACACATAATGAAGGTGTTCATGACCGAAGGATTTTTTTTATTTTTAATAACTTTTCTTTAAATTCCTGCCTGTTGCAACACTGGTGATGTTGCTGGTCAGGTCTTACAAACACACTTTATGTTCTAAAAAAACTTTGCAACTAACAAATTAAGAATTTGTAACTCAAGTTACAATTTTATGTTATTATTTTACTTACCAAATGGACATATAACTATTAGGATTTCGGTCTCGGTTCAACCGTCTTTGACTCGCATATTACACAGGTGTTTTAAAACACCCTTCTAACTCAGAGTCTACCCGTGTAATACTGCGCATGTTCCGTACGCGTACCCCTCAGTTTATCGGCGGAAACAAAACTAAAAGTTGTCTCCTAAGCTGAAACTTATCATAGGGGTGGCGGTGGGAAACTATTTGGTAAGTAAAATAATAACATAAAATTGTAACTTGAGTTACAAATTCTTAATTTTATTAATATTATTTTACTTACCAAATGGACATATAACTATTAGGATATGCTTACCCAAGCAATGAACTCCAAATAGCTGTGGTGGGTGGTGTCAAATGATAAAGTTTCTCTTCATCTATTCACCATTCATTCCATTCATCCATTTCAATGAATTATAAAATAGCAGTATGTATTTACATTATGTTTGAAGTTAAGTTCATCATGATAAAAACTATCACCAAAATATCAAACAAAACTTGTGACGAGCGACTCGCCGGAAATATTAACATCATAATACTGTATATAAACATTATTAAACATTCTGTAAAACACTGACATCCAATACTTCTCTTAAGTAAAATCTACTAAAAGTAGATTCTAAACTCCAATCTGCAGAGTCTAAGACCTTCTGAACAGATGCACCTTTAAAGAAAGCCCATGAAGAGCCAATAGCTCTTGTAGAATGAGCGTGAATGTTATTTCCATTTGTGATGTTCGCTTTAGAATAAGCTTCTTTTATAGTTTGCACAATCCAACTAGCAATAGTAGTTGCAGAAACAGGTTTATGTGGATCATTGATCGCCAAAAACAAACATCTTTTCTGTTCTTTTGAAAGTTTTTTCCGAAAAGAAGAAGTGCTGTCGAGATACTGTAAAAGACATCTTCTAGGATCTATTTCTATTTTGTCTGTATATGTAGGAACAAAGATTTTGGAACCGAAATGATTTTCTCTGTCTTGCTTAGCCAAACCTTGCCTAATGAACGTTATTCCTCTCTGTTGAATTCTCATGCTCTGTTCATCAACTCTTAAAGCCTGTAGATCACTACATCTCCTGAAAGTAGTAATTGCAGTTAAAAATACACATTTCAGAGTCAAATATTTCAAACTAATTTTATCAATTGGTTCAAAAGGACTGTTTGACAGTAAATCTAGTACCAAATGTAAATCCCATTCTGGTAATAATTTTTTAATTGGTGGTCTGGAGTTGAAAACTCCTTTAATCAATCTTATAATATGGGGATGTTGACCTATTGGAAAATTATCAACTGTAGGCAAAACTGTTGATAACATAGATCTATAACCAGCAATGGTTCTATATTGTAAACCCTTCTCAAACAAAGATGACAAAAAATCTGCTGTTTGACTTAAAGAGATTGAATTGGGATCAATTTTCCTTGAATGACACCAGCTAATGAACTGTTTGAATTTGGAACCATAATCTTTTTGGGTTTCTTTCCGCCATGATGCGGATAATAATTTTCTAGATTCCTCTGAAAATCCTTCTGACTTGTATCGTCTGTCGATAGAAGCCATGCAGTCAGACTGAAGACTTGTGGATCTGGATGATAAATCTGAGTTTTGGGTTGACACAGTAACTCCGGAAACACTGGTAATCTGACTGGTATTGCTACAAGTAGTTGTAACAACTCCGGATACCAATGTCAGGCCATTGTGGAGCAATCAGTAGAATCTGACAATGGAATTGCCTCATATATTGGATAACTTTGGGGATCATGAAAATCGGAGGGAAAGCATATGCATACATCCCCTCCCATGGAATTGACAGAGCATCTAGAGCTAGAGCTTCCTGATGAGGACTCCACGAACAAAAAATTTTTGTTTGTCGATTCTCTGCTGATGCAAATAAATCGATCAAAGGATGTCCCCATTTCTGAAATAGAGTCTGAACTACTTGAGAGTTTAATGTTGATTCCGTAGGCAGAATATTTCTTCTGCTCAACTGATCGGCCAATATGTTCAATTTCCCCGCAATATGAGCTGCTTTCAATTGAATTTTGTTCTCTATTGCCAAATTCCAAAGATCCCAAGTTTGATAACAAAGTTGGGGAGATTTCGTGCCTCCTTGCTTGTTTATGTAACGAACAACTGTAGTATTGTCCGATCTGATCAAGACTGCCTTCCCTTTGACCTGAGGCAGAAAGTGTTTCAAAGTCAAATACACTGCTTCCATTTCCAAACAATTTATATGACGCTTGCTCTGAGACTGTGTCCAAAGCCCCTGAAAAATTTTCTCCCCCATAAAACCTCCAAAACCTGTTTTTGAAGCATCGGTTGTTATGGTCACAGTGGTTTTTGGAAATTGAAAAGATTGGCCTTTCAGCGTGTTTGCTGAATTGTTCCACCACAAAAGATGGGATTTCAGATGTGGTGTAACAGGGATCAGTATTGATAGGTCGAGTGAACTTGGAGTCCAGAAACTCAATAAATGAAGTTGAATCGGTCTCATATATAGGCGTGCATTGGGAATCATTTGAATGCATGAGGCCATTATTCCTAGCAAACGAAGAAACAACAACACTGACGCTTTCTGGTCCTGTGTTAATTCTTTGATTGCTTGTAATAACTTCTCTATTCTTTCCGATGTTGGAAAAACCAACCCCTTGTCTAGCTGAAACTGTCCCCCCAGGTAGACTAGAGACTGTGTGGGAATCAGAGATGATTTCTCTTGGTTTACAAGAAACCCTAGAGCTTGTAACAAATCCAGACATTTTTCTCGATCTTTCAACAGTTGGTTTTTGTCTTGATTGACTACTAACCAATCGTCGAGATATACTGCAAGTCTTATCCCCAGAGTTCTGAGATATGCTGCCACTACTGAAACTACCTTTGTGAACACTCGAGGAGCTGATGTCGGGCCGAAACAAAGAACTTTGAATTGGTAACTTTGATTTTGTATAGAAAACCTTAGAAACTTCCTGTGTTTTGGAAATATTGGAATGTGGAGATATGCGTCGCTTAAATCGAGAGATATTGCCCAATCTCCTGTTTTCACTAAATTTAGAACTTTTGCAAACGTGTCCATTTTGAAATGAGTTTTCTTGAGATACCGGTTGAGGGGTTTGAGATTTATCACCGATCTCATTTTGCCATTTTTCTTGGGTATCAGAAAGAAGGTACTGTAGAAACCTATTTCTATCTCCGCTTTTGGGACTTGTTCTATTGCATCTTTTTGAAACAAAGAATCTACTTCTTGAACCAAAAGTTCTATATCATTTGAAGATGCGATGGTAGTTCTTACTCCCGTCTGAAAAGGTTTTTGAACGAATTCTAGCTTGTAGCCCTCTCTGATAATTGACAAAACCCACTGATCGTCTGTTATCTTTTCCCAATTTTCTAGGAAAAATCTCAAACGACCCCCGACTGGTATCTCGGACTGATTCTGAAATAGATTTACCTGAATTTCTGAGTCAGCTACTGTCCTTCTTGGGGATCCGAAAAGAACCCCAACTACCAGTACCAGATTTCTTGTCTTTGTCTTTCTTCTCCTCTTTATTCTTGTATGTGTCCTTCTGTGAAGCTCTAGGAGTAATCTTAGTAGAAGGCTTGTTATAATGTGCATTACTATAAATGTCATTACGATTTGCATTATAACTATTGTTGTTACTCATAACTCTTGGTGCTTTGTTAGGATAATTATCTGACCTAATATTAGATTCGACTTTTCTCTTAGTAGAAAGTTCAGGCAATAACTCAACCAATTGTTCTCGTTGTTCCTTCCTTTTCTCCAGCTTTTCCTCTAAGCCTTTCCCAAATACACCTTCCCCAGACAGAGGTAAATATATAACTTAGTCTGAATATCGCCTAAAGTGTTTAAACCTGAATCAGAAGCTGCTACTTTCCTTCGGATCATGTGAGCAAATGCACCCGTCCTGCCGAACTGATCTAACGATTTCATAGAAATCGAAAAAATGTCATTTACAGACTGAAGTGTCTCTTCACTCACATTTTCATTGCCTAATTTATTGATTAAAGATGCCAAGGCATTCTGTAAATATAGAACAGAAATAATTCCCATTCTAGAAGCCATTTGAGTTTGGTAACCTAAACGTTCTACCTGTTTTAAAGGTTGTGAAAAGAGCTGTTTCTGTTTTTCCCAGTTCTTCACTGCTTTCATCCCATGTCGTGCCTTAATCATAGGTTCTAAAATATCATCTAAACTAGGAACCTGTAAAAATTCAGTAGCACTGTCATTTATAGGAAAACAAGAGCGATATTCGTCTCTAAAAGAAGAAAGTTTCTCTGGATACTTAGTTCTCCACGAGTTTTCCAAAACTTTCACTTGAGCTTCGTCTAAAAGTAAGCCCTGAGCTTTTTCAGACTCAGAAGTATCATCTTGCTTAAAAATTTTAGAAAGTACATTAATCTTATCTGATCTCTTGTTAACAGATTCATTTTGTTCTGGATTAGATTTAGAAGTACAAGTAACAGTTTGTGAAGGCTGAACATCACTCAAAAATCTACTAAACCTTTCAGTTTTTCTAAATAAAGTTTGAGAAGTCACTTTAGGACTTTTACTAGTATTAGATACATTATCTGACTCTTCATCATTGTCTGAACATAGCCCTAATAAATCTGATTTCTCCCTTCTAGAAGGTTGAATAGAAATTTCAGATTGAACATCAAAATCTCTATTTCTAGAGATACGTGGACTGCCCAAATCTTCGTCAAAGTTTGGCTCCAACGGTATCAGTGGTCTACGCACTCCCGAAGAGTCGTTATCCACATTTAGCTCATGCTGCGTGGCTAAACCACCAGGCTGAGAGCGAGAAGAGACATTACTATTACCAGTCGTCGCTGCACCTCCCGAAACAGCGGTACTAGACTGTTTTACCAACAAATTGAATATTTTATCAAATTTTTCATCAAACCTTTCTTCCAAGGCGTATAAATCTTTGTCTCCAACTCTGCTGTTTTGGATACTCTTTTCTTTTTCTTTGGGGCAACATGTTTGTCCAGTTTGTCCGAAGTTGCCTCCAAGTTTCTTTCATGAGTTACCGACCTGTTTTCGGTATTGTCGTAATTACTGTCGTAATTGTCATCCGAACGGATAGAATCATCCATTATAAAAATAATAAAGTTTGAACGAAGTTCAAAAAACAAAAAACAAAAAAGTCAAAAAGACGACTAGTTTTGTTGACGCCGAAAATTAAACTGAGGGGTACGCGTACGGAACATCCGCAGTATTACACGGGTAGACTCTGAGTTAGAAGGGTGTTTTAAAACACCTGTGTAATATGCGAGTCAAAGACGGTTGAACCGAGAACGAAATCCTAATAGTTATATGTCCATTTGGTAAGTAAAATAATATTAATAAAATTAAACTGAATTCTTGGCTGTGAAAGCATTCTTCTTATTTAGTTTGTGTTATTTGAACTTTAACAATTGTATGTTCCCTATTTGTAGGTAACGAGAACACCTGTGGAAGGAGGAGAGGATGATAGTAATGATGATTCTGGAAATGTGACAGAGGCTGTGGAAGATATTTTTGATGAAATAGTAGTAATGGAAAGCGACATTTATTTTAGGGAATACATGATGCAGATTCTTGCCATCTGTCATAGCATCATATCATTTTCAATGCTTATAGCTTACTATTGTCTAAAAGTGCCTTTAGTTATATTTAAACGTGAGAAAGAGATTGCTCGTAAGTTGGAATTTGAAGGACTATGGGTTGCTGAGCAGCCAGGTGATGATGACATAAAAGCACATTGGGACAAGTTAGTTCTCAGTACGCAGTCATTTCCAGAAAGTTATTGGGACAAATTTGTTAAAAAGAAGGTAATTGTTATTGTACTTATTGCTATTCATTAGGGAATCATTAAATGGGCAGGCACACACTATGTCAATACTCTACGAAGTGCATTTTCTGGTTCCTCTGAAAGGTGCAAATGACAAAAACACAAAAACTCTGTATTCTCAAAATAACTTTTTCTAAAACCACAAATAGTATACCATGAAATCAAATGAATCCACAGTTTTGGCAAGATTTTCAAAAGTCATGTAATACATGTAATTATTAAAAGCTTCTCTACCAAACATTTTGGAACAAATTATAAATTTATGTTAAACGTGTTTGAAATTTATAAAAACCTATGTTCTTTATGTACATGATATTTGAATAAAAATTTATTTAATTATAGCTGTAAATTTCTGCCTGAAAGAGGGAAAAAACTGATGGCACAAGTAGCTTTTAATAAAAAAAAGAAAAGATTTTTTTCTGAAATACATGTGTTTGAAATTTATAAAAACCTATTTTCTTTATGTACATGATATTTGAATAAAAAATGTATTTAATTATAGCTGTAAATTTCTGCCTGAAAGAGGGAAAAAAACTGATGCCACAAGTAGCTTTAAATAAAAAAAAAGAAAAGATTTTTTTCTGAAATGCATGTAGTATAGATATTTTTTACTTGATTATTAGTATTTTGTGCATGTCAATTATGTTTCCTTGTTCACCTGGTTGTAAAGATCAGTTAAAGGCTTGGCCTCTGACTCGGATTGTAATGTGAGCTATTGTCATCACTTTGTATTCATTGTCATTCTCATTAGTGCCAGCTGTGTAGTCTGTAAACTTTAACATTTCAATCTTCTTATCTGAAGTTAAACCACTGGTCCATTTCAAACCAAAGTTGGTCAAAATACTCATTTGATGGTCCATTAAAAGTTTGTTTTTTATTCTGATCAGAAAATCAAAATGACTGCCACTTTGGGAAAATGTTTTAAAATCTTCTCTTCTGAAACCAGTGAACCAATTAAAACAAATCTTATCACCAGTATGCATTGAAAGGTCCTGGAAAAAGTTTTTTTTTATGACAATTAACATTCAAAATGGCCAGCACAGCAGGACCATATGTGAAAATTATTCCAATGCCTACTTCACAGAAACTGCAAAGCTGGTTGAGTCATATTGATATGTTAATTTTTATCATATGGTTCCCTTAAAAATTCATGTTTGTTTTTTTATATCTGAAATTCAAGATGGCTGCTATTGTAGGAATTAATTTAGCATAGAAATCTATGGAAAAAAGTTTCAAATAGCTTCATTCCTATCTGATTTGATTCAGTTAAATGCCAAACAGCAATAGGTGTGCTGGATGGTCTCAACAAAGATAATGTTGTTTATGCCAGTAGAAAGTTGAAAATAACATATTGAAATTTGATGGAACATCAATCTTATTTAAAACTTTGTCTTTTGCTTGCTTCTCTTTTGTTTTTTGTCACAGCATGGAAAATTAAGCATAACCCTGTTGCAAATGAATGTTGAAGCATTTGAATAAACCGATAATATTGCAGCTCAATAATGGGGTTCGTTTTGAAACAAGTGTTGTTTCTGTTAAATACACTCTATATTAGACTGACTTCCATAAGTCTTCCTATATTGAAACATGGAATACCACTGATCTTACAGATGATGGGAATAGAACTTAAGTGGTCACCACTTTTCAACTCACCTGACCCAGCTATTTTCATCACCACATCTGTTGTGGTTGTCCATTAACTTCTTTCATTTCAAATTTCTTCTAAAAGAATCACTTAATGCTGATCAAATATTTGACATGCTGCTAAGGCTATAATGCATTCTAATTGGCTGAAATTTAGAAAATCTTCTTACAAACCAGTTGGTTATTGATATTGTGGAATAATTCCTTGGACATACAAAGTTCCAAGATGACCTCCAACATGGAACATAGCTTAACAAAAGCTTCCTTTCATATACTATTCCATTTGAAAGTCAGCATGTCTGTGTAATGCATTTTGATTAGCTGAATTTTAAAATAAGTTTTCAGCAGAAATGAATCCAGGATACTTGTCTTATTTTTTTGTTGAGTTTTTCTGTACCTTTAGTGCCATTTATAAATTCAAGATGGATTTCATTATAGAGCATCGCTTAGCATAGAAACCATGTAAAATTTATATATCACCAGTACCTACAGTACTGGTTTCAATCTGGAAAGGAGGCCTGGGTAGAGTTAGTCTACTACTGATCACCTCTGGTCTGTCAACACTGAGATTGCGGGTTTGAGCTTCACAGTGGACAGGTTTTGTAAAATTTTGTGTATTTTTTACACATGAAATTCAACCAAGTACCTTGGTAGACAGCTGTGTTTTCTAGAACTTAATATATATGAACTTCCTAAAAATATTATATGGTAGACTATTGATTGAAAGTAGAATCCTTTTAAATTAAAAACTACATCATTGTTAATGTCCAGAAATGTATCCCTAATAACATATCAATCCGGTAATACAAGTTTCCACTTCATGATATGTTTCAGGCAAAATGTGAAATCAAATCCTGCATCATTACATATCAATGCTTTCAGTCGAATTAAAAAATAATCTACTTTCATGAAGATAAAAATTTTAATTGTTTGATGAAAAATGTTTTTCACATACTTAGTACTCAGATCAAAAGTGAGTTTTACTGAAACTTCACAGAAAGATTGCATATGTATTGAAGTTATGCACCTGCTATTATGAAATTGTTCCTGGAATTTTTTCTTAATTTTTCAGACTTAGGAATACAATGCATATTTTGTGTAATCGACTCCTACTACATTTTTGGGTAGGTTGTGTAGCAAACTTTCCCCTTGCTAACACTCAAATACATAAAAACTACTGCGACCGGCGTGTAATAATAACTTTACGCTTGTAAAATATAGATCACATTGGAAAAATATATCAATTACATGAATCGGTGCACCACATTTATCTTGAACAACTTTACTATACATGTCCTTTTGTATTGAGTCTCATTTACTGCATAACTCATAACTTACATTACGATTTAAACTAATATTCCATGTTCATCTGCGAGAGACAATTCTCGCGATAGCTGTTTACTGAACCGACAAAAGTAGTACATGTACTGACAGTGGCACCAGTGTATAATATTTAACGACTTTATTATGAAGTGATTTAATGATTATTTTGTGCGATAGTGAGGTCATTGTTTCAGACAGTTTTGCATTCTTATTCTTTACGTGTTTAGTTAAATGAAAATCAACAGAAAAGAGAGTGCTTTGTCGATGTACAGATTTGCACAGCAGCGCCATCTATAAAAAATTTTAACGTTGGGAGAATGTCGAGCCTCGAAAGGCATGTAGAAGTTTTGTAAATAAAATACAAGTAGTTAAATTAAATATAACAATTTCTAACTAATAAAAATATATTGAAAAAGATATTTTGGTGTTTGTGACACAAGAATAATAAATGGATTATTCGACATCGGTGATCAAAAATGCTACTTTTTTGTTATCTATGTAAACATTGCTTTAACCATGTTGCTACATTATTCCATAGTAAAAGCTGGCACAATTTGTTTCCGGTCCTTTTGATTTATTTTATAATTGGTAATTCATGCTGAACCATTAATTTTGCTCGTTACACAAGTCCAAATTGGTCACCATCCATCATAACAAGCCACGAGGTTGTTTTTTAACTTCGCAAAAAAAACCAACTAATTTTCCGTGTATGTTGATCACACGATTCAGACGTGATGTTGCATTTTTATGCTTTAAGTATCTAATTAAATGAAAGTCAAAACAAAATATTTTTATGGAGCGTAGGATGACAGTATTTGGTATATAGATTGCTAATGATTAGTACACGAGTGGCTCGTAGGTTTCAACTGACCATGACCTCAATTTCACGGTCCAGTGACTAAGTTAATGTTTTTTTATTAGGTCCCTTTCTCTGTAACCATGCATTGTATATTTTAATATATAACAATTTAATGCTTTTTACGTAATGCTTGGGGCCTCGGTGGCTGAGTATTCATGGTAGTTCGTCTACTATTGATTATGTGGTCTGTCAACACTGAGATTGCGTTTTCAATTCTCACTCATGGTGTACTTAACTTCAATCTTAATTGACAAGGATTGCCAGTTTTCCCGGGTACTCCGGCTTCCTCTCCCAATAAAAACTGGACGCCATGAGATAGCTAAAAAATTGCTGAAAGTGAAACTCCATCAAACAAACAATCAAACAACAAACATAATGCTTATGATGTAATTTTTTTCGTTACTGATGCGGAATGAAGGAAAGACACTTTTCTGTGTCCACACTTGTTCAACTATTTTTGGGTGTCCTGTTTTTATAGGAGGAGGAAGCCAGATTGTATGAGGCTTTTAATGATTGTCAATCAAGAATGAAGTTGAGCAAACTCTGGCAGCAGTAAGATTCAAACAAGTGCTGACAGGCATTCGATCAATAGTAGATGAATACTACCTTAACCACTCGGCAACTGGAGCCCTTGAGTATTACAGAAGCAAATTATTTTAGATTTGAATCTTTTAGAAGCTTATGCCATCACTTACATTTATAGGGAGACATTTACATATATGTACATGTATTTGATGCAAGTTATATGCCTACCATATAACAGGTGCGATTTTTATGTCTGAAATGGGCAAACAGCAATTTTGTCTTATTTATTAATATATTTATAAAAGTTATTAAAGAAACATCTTCAATTGTTTCGTTGCACTGAATGGATTTTGATGCAATTTTGATGGACTTTCCATTGTACACCTAATATTTTATATTTTTATTGGAATGATATTTAGGATTTCCCATAGCAAACATAGACTTGCCATTCTTTGATTTTCATTTTTAATTTAAAATAGAAAAATTATTCCTGCAGTAATGAGCATTAATTATCAATAAACTTTTATTATTTTTTTTCTAAAGTGCATTTATTGTCATATTTAACAGACATTTATACACATGCAGGCTTTCTAGTAATAATTTCTGTAACTATTCACTGTCCACAATATTGTATCTGAGAAGAGTTAAGACCGTAACATCCATGCAAATTAAAAAACAAATACCAAATTTATAAACATTTCTATGCATCTGGGATGCTTTTTAATTATTTTCATGTAAGGCTTGCCAAGCATTTACATTGAACAAAAGTTGAATATTTATCCCTTAAAATGGCCATTTATAAACCAAGGTATAAGTTTACTGGTTCATACACAAACACATGACACAGTGTCTCTCTGGCTTATAATTCATGTTCTGAAATAAAATGTTGAATTATAGGTTATTTTTCCATAAATTGGTTGAAAAACTATTCTGTGCCTCTTTATAGTTCACACTGATGTTTTTATGTGTGCCAGTAATAGCCCCTAATGTAAATATTTGGGTAAAACCTACTCAATAAAACAATGTATTCGTTTGTCACGAAATTCGGTGAACCCCTCACCGGCCGAACGCTCAGTTTCGAGACCCTCTTATTTAATATTACACAATCCAAGAATCATTTTCATCATTCAAAACCAGACAAAGATTTTCCTTAACGCTATTAGCTTTTCTCTTATCATTTCTCAATTCTGATTTGTAAATATCCATCAAAATCCTCGTCACTTGCAACATTTTGTTCGCCGGTAGTGCCTAGTGGCCAATGGAGACGAACACCTACTTATACACGATTCTGCAGCCAAATTAGAGTAAACTAACCGAGTAAAAGCATGTAGACTATTTAATTTTAAACTGCATAGTGTATTACGGTCCAGTTTAATCATAAATCACGCCTTAATCGGCGTCTTGCAAACAGCATTTTTTAGTCGCCATTTTGATAACCACATGACCCGATTTTCACATTTCCGGTTCTAAAATTAGCGTAAAGTGATTTCCTATCAATATTTACAGCGGTAAATTTTAGAATAACAACGAAAATAAATTATTTTTATTACGATTAACACAGCCGTAACAATTTAAATATGTTTAAAGCAATCTGTGTGCTTTATTTTGGCTTCAAAACAGGCCTAACCAAACCACGAGTTTCATGTATCCTTAAGGATACATTCGCCCTGCGCACCGTGTATCTTTAAAGATACATTCGCCCTGCGCATTGTGTTTCCTAAAGGATACATTCGGTGCGAAAGGGTTAAACAATCATGATTTGATCAACACGCTTACTTAAGTAAACAGCATAAAGTGGCCATATCTAGTTCTTGTTAGATCTTACGTAAAATACCAAGTGCAGCTTATGTTATGGATTTAGTGGACCAAAAAACTGTGTTGAATAGTTTTTAAACTATGAAAATTTGAAACAAGGGGAAAAGAGAATAATGATAATTGAAATATTATTGAAAGTTATTAAAATTGTTTTCTTTTTAACAAAGAATAGAAGATATATCTGTGAGAAAAACAAATCAACTAAAAGTTTTAAAAATAAATTCTCAATTTTTGAATTTTTCAGCAAAATACTGTATTGCTTGTGATTTTTTTTTCTCGTGAACCATATTTTCAATTGAACATGCATGTTATTGTTTAGTTTGTGTATATCATTACTGTAATACTATATTCTGTATAAAAAATAAAGTGCACAATACAACTCAAATTCATTGTTACTTAGGTGAGAGCAAGATATGCTGAACAATATGACTATGAAGCTATTAGTAATTTGCTTGGTATGGACAAAGGTGATTCAATTAAACTAGAAGAGGAACAGAAGTCAAATATACTTCCATCCTTGTGAGTACAAGTCTTCAAATTTGCCCTATAATATATATTGAATTTGTTGCGATTTAAAAAAATATCTAAATTTTGCCCACTAGTTGGTGAAAAAAATTGGTTTTCTGCCTATTGGTCTTTCGCTTTGCTAATATTACATGCATTTGGATTTGAATATATTGTTAAAATTTATTTATATTGTAGTTTGAATAATGTTGACTGGCAGTATCAGATATGGAAATGGGGAGTCATCTTTACTGACAATGTAAGTAGAAGAATATAGAATCTGAAATTAATAAAAGAGTAGGATGGGAAAATCCTGCAAAATAGGGATACGATTTCACATCTTTAAAATGCTTATTAATATCTTGCAGTTTTCAGTGTTCAATTCTGTTAAGGTACACTTGGTATACATATAATAAAAGTAACACTATTAATGATCTATGCACTTGTCTTTTCAAAATTATTCTTGCATTAACATTGAAAACATGAGAATACTTTTAAGTTTAAGTATTTTTACAGATACTTACAGTTGATATTGACTCACATGACAGCTGACATACAATGAAAGAAAGGCAATAAATTTAATGGGAAAATTCACATGATATTATTTCTTATGATAATGCGAGATTGGAAACAGGATAATGAGAAAAATAAGAAATGAAATTTTGTCTGTATACCCCCAGCTCCTCATAGACATAGGGGTTATACTGCTTCAGTCGGGGGCCTCGGTGGCCGAGTGGTCAAGGTAGTTCGTCTACTATTGATCACGTGGTCTGTCAACACTGAGATTGCGGGTTCGATTCTCACTGCAGGCAGGGTGTACTCGACTCCAATCTTAATTGACAAGGATTGCCAGTTTTCCTACCGAAGGTCGGGGGTTTTCTCCGGGTACTCCGGCTTCCTCCCCCAATAAAAACTGGATGCCATGATATAGCTGAAAAATTGCTGAAAGTGGCGTTAAACACCATCAAACAAACAAACAAGCTTCAGTCGGTGTATGTGTCAATGTGTGTTGTCAGTCTGTAACCATTATTCCTCACATTTTTCTCAGCAACTATAAATTAGTTGTCAATGGCATTGAGCGATCATGCTGTATTTTCATACTTCTCTGAGTTATAAGGGGAGGGGGGGGGGGGGGTGCGCATGGAGGTTGTTATCATCAGGGAGCAAAAGGTAATACTTGTTTTTTTATTTTATAAAAATTTTACAATATAAAAACAATATATTTTATATAACAATATTTGTACTTTCATTTTAATATTTATGCTCTATTTATAACTTCATAATCTATATATTTATATTTATATGTCGTCATAACTACGATTGTTCATTGTTACGTCATTTTTGCGAGCCTGAAAAAGTACTTAAGCTTGTTAATTTTGTGTAATAATTGTCCTGAAGACGGCAGGCAACTGCCAAAACTAGTACAAAATAAACATCGACTGTTGCATCCTACGAAGTGTTGTTGTCAATTCCTTAATAGTTTTATTTTATAATGTAGATCTGTTATATATTAACTCAATGAGTTTGTTGCAATATCTGAATAGGAATTATTGTTTTCAGTTTGCAACTGCAAATTAATTTTTTTTTCTTTTGCAGTCATTCCTTTATATAGCTTGGTACTTTATTTTCTCAGTCTTTGGAAACAACAACTATTTTTTCTTTGCTGCACATTTGCTGGATGTAGCAATAGCAATTCCTGCTCTTAGAACCATTTTGCAATCTGTAACACATAATGGAAAACAGGTTTGTTGATTTATAATTCTTGTCTACTATAATATGTTCATAGTCAAAGCACCCAGAAAAATAGTGGTACGGTCAGTTTAAAAAGTGGTACGGCCAGTTTACCGTGAAAGTTTAATACAGATGGGGGTTTTCCATGTGCAATTACTTGTCACTTACCAAATTGCACTTGAGATCGTAACGGTGGCAGTTTTATATTGAAGGTTATTTAAACAAATAGATTTATGTTGAATGTTTGACAAATTAGTGAGTATATGTAATGCAATTCTATCATTTTTTATTTCATTTTACAAAAAAAACTGGTAGGGTTTAAGGTGCTACAGTCCGAACTGTACTGGTCTTACCGCTTGCTATACCTATGATGTTTCCTAGGTCAACTTCAGCATGTTTTATACCAGTATACCTTATTATTCATGTATCTTGATGCTTTTTTAGGAAAACAGGTCTGAGTTTTTTAATATATGGGGGTGGGGGATAAATGTATTTCTTTTCTGGTGGCTTTTGCCATGTTATGATTAAAATGAGTATGAATTAAAAGCACTCTTTTTACCCATTTTAGCTCACCTGACCAAAGGACTTAGTTTAACATAGGACCCTATGAGAAAATGTTTTAAAAGGCTTCCTCTCTGAAACCGGTTAACCAATGGAAACAAAACTTACTAGCAATATTGTTTGGATGGTCTTCTTCAAAGTTCATGTTCTTTATTCCAATTCGAAAATCAAAATGGCCACCACCGCAGGACTTGTTTAACATAGGATCCTATGGGAAAAAGTTTTTAAAAGCTTCTTCTCTAACACTGTTTAACCAAGGGAGCAAAACTTACTAGCAATATTGTTTGGTTTTGTTTTTATCAAAATTGGAAATTCAAAATGGCTGCCACTGCAGGACTTAGTTTAACATAGGACCCAATGGGAAAAAAGTTAATAAAGGCTTCTTCACTGAAACCGGTTGTCTGTTATTAAAGGTTATGTCTGTTTATAATTTTGTTAATTTTTGCCTGAATGGCTGCCCATACTCAACAAAGATAATGTTATTTGTGCCAGTAAAAATCAGGGAAATGACATCTTCATTGCCTGGAAAATCAGGTGAGTGATACAGGCTCTTGAGAGCCTCTTGTTTATTTAAATAAGCAGCCCACCTTATAATTTTAGAGGCCCCATGTTTCATAACATGCAAGAAATTCATGGTTAGTTGTGTATTGTGCAATATTTAGTTCAATAAGAGGCTCAATTTATAAGTCATAAACACTCAAAAGGAGGAAAATTTGGATGTTTGTAAGTTTTACTCTTCACATTTGTCAAGGCTGCCTGTAGAGAACAAGCCATCAAAATGGAGATTTTGTTTAACAGTGTACGGTTACCATTACCCTAATATTTGCAGCTGCTGTACAATTAAAGACTGCCATTATCAAGGGCTACTTTTAATCTTAAATCTCAAGTTCTTTTAAAAGACTAATTATTTCAGTCATAATATTTGCACATTCAGCTAGTGTAGATCACAAGATTCAGTGCTACAATACAAGTATAGCTTCATTGATGGTTTGTAGAGTATTTAATCTGATTGCTAGATTATACTAAGGGATTGGGTTGATCAGTTTCTTGTTGACCATTCACATTTCAGTATAACATCTTTACCACACTGTTATAATTCCAGGTGATAGGTAAAACTTGATTAATACAGCCTAAGAGTTTGGTTGGATCCATTAAATGCTAACTTATGGATACATCTTGAAGTGTGCATGCTTGTTTTGGCTCAACTGTGTTGATTTTCTAATCGATGGGCATTTTTTGTAGTTGTATATTTTAAGTTGTACCTTAAAAATAGGTTAAGTTCTGGTGTACACCAATTTATTAGTAAACCTAACTTACTATCCCACATGCATCTCCCACCATCACACCCAGTAGTAATTGTTTCCTGGTTAAAGCCCCAAGATAAGTTTTATATCACAAATTGGTCTGAGAATTATCTCCCCACACTCCCATCAAAGTATGAAAATGCATTGGATGGCAGAGGATTCTCAGACTAGTCACAAATGGCTTGTCATTGTAACCTGCATTTTAAAATTGAATTTGTTACATAATTTTGGTCATCATTAACCTGGGGATCAATTACTTCCAAATCTATAATGCCAGCTGTTAATTTTACAGTTGTATTACAATTATAGACCTCTGGAAAATTGAATTAAATTCTCATTTTCATTCAGATACTTGCAGAAGCAGTTATTTTATAAGACCAATGTGACAGTTTGGAAGTTGGGTGATCATGTTCTTCACTGTGTTCTAATTTCAGCTTGTTTTGACAGTGATGTTGACCAGTGTAGTTGTATATATTTATACAGTAATTGCATTCAACTTCTTTCGAAAGTTCTATATCAAGGAAGATGATGGAAATGTGGATTATAAATGCCATGATATGTTGACTGTAAGTACTTTTAGAATCCATTAATGCAACACTGACTGTCTGATCAAAATTGCTCATGTATAGGAAATGTTATTTATAGTCTGAAGCAAATTTAATTTATATGATTTCCCATAGAATGAGCTTTCTGTAGTGTATAAACATACTTTTTATATCGATTTTCAAGATTTATGTAATAAAAAAGGGCCAATTCTTTGTTTTCTTCATCTTAATACATTTTTGTTCCCTGCTGTGACATGTATTTGGGGGAAATAAAAATCCACGATGTTTATCAATCCAGCCTGTAACCTCTTTCAATTGTACATTTATGTCAGATTTTTATGAAATTTAAAAATAAATTGTTTATGTCGGCAATATTGAGAAAAAAGTTTTAAAAAATCAGCACTCATCAATGACTTTTGTGGTGTGTAAATTATATGAAAATTGTCTTGTAAGTGATCTCCTCAGATAGTTATGAAATTTGAATCAAATGTGTATATATCAATAATATCTTAGACAAGTTTCAGAATCAATACTAATCAGTCATTTTTGATGTGTAGTAAAAAATTTACCTATAAATATTTCAGGTATTTTCTACGTATTGCTCAATCATTTCCAAATATAGATAGCAGCTGTTAAGAAAATTGCTTCATCTGTTTTCTTTAAAGCTTTTAAGCTGGACATTTAAATTGCAACTTTTTGTACATGACGTAGGTAAAATTAACATCATTGGATATTGAACTCTTCTATATACTGTAATACACTAAACCCTACATCCTATCAGAACCCAAACAGTCTAGAAATAATTTTGCTACCTGGCTTAAAAGAATTTTTCACTTTACCTTATAGTGGGGTATAACTTACATCATGTTATCCAGTTGTTATTGGGAAATGTGGGAAGGGCATAAACTTACCATTAGAACAGTAGCATTAATAGTTTATTAAAGAAGATGGGCTGCTTTATTTTCAGATGCCATGTTATTAATAATGCACAATGATTGAAAAAGTATAGTACATACACCTAATATGTTAACAAGTCGCTCAAGATTCTGTTAGGACAAGTAACCTTATGTTAGGACATGAACAGATTCTATTAGGACAAGTAACCTTATGTGAGGACATGAACAGATTATATTAGGACAAGTAATCTTATGTTAGGACATGAACAGATTCTGTTAGGACAAGTAACCTTATGTGAGGACATGAACAGATTCTGTTAGGACAAGTAACCTTATGTGAGGACATGAACAGATTCTGTTAGGACAAGTAACCTTATGTTAGGACATCAACAGATTCTGTTAGGACAAGGAACCTTATGTTAGGACATGAACAGTTTCTATTAGGACAAGTGACCTTATGTTAGGACATGAACAGATTATATTAGGACAAGTAATCTTATGTGAGGACATGAACAGATTCTGTTAGGACAAGGAACCTTATGTTAGGACATGAACAGATTCTATTAGGACAGGTAACCTCATGTTAGGACATGAAAAGATTCTGTAAGGACAGGTAACCTCATGTAAGGACATGAACAGATTCTGTTAGGATAAGTAACCTCATGTTAGGTCATGAACAGATTCTGTTAGGACAAGTAACCTAGTGTTAAGACATGAATAGATTCTGTTAGGACAAGTAACCTTATGTTAGGACATGACAGTTTGTTAGGACATGAACAGATTCTGTTAAGACAAGTAACCTTATGTTAGGACATGAACAGATTCTGTTAAGACAAGTAACCTTATGTTAGGACATAAACAGATTCTATTAGGACAAGTAACCTTATGTTAGGACATAAACAGATTCTGTTAAGACAAGTAACCTCATGTTAGGACATGAACAGATTCTGTTAGGACAAGTAACCTTATGTTAGGACATGAACAGATTCTGTTAGGACAAGTAACCTCATGTTAGGACATGAACAGATTCTGTTAGGACAAGAAACCTTATGTTAGGACATGAACAGTTTCTATTAGGACAAGTAACATTATGTTAGGACATGAACAGTTTCTATTAGGACAAGTAACCTTATGTTAGGACATGAACAGTTCTGTTAGGACAAGTAACCTCATGTTAGGACTACCGCAGGTCGGGGGTTTTCTCTGGGTACTCCGGCTTCCTCCCCCAATAAAAACTGGATGCCATGATATAGCTGAAAAATTGCTGAAAGTGGCGCTAAACACAATCAAACAACAAACAACTACAAACATGTTAGGATATGAACAGATTCTGTTAGGAGAAGTAACCTCATGTTAAGATATGAACAGATTCTGTTAGCACAAGTAACCTCATGTTAGGACATGAACAGATTCTGTTAGGACAAATAATCTCATGTTAGGATATGAATAGATTCTGTTAGGACAAATAACCTCATGTTAGGACATGAACAGATTCTGTTAGGACAAGTAACCTCATGTTAGGATATGAACAGATTCTGTTAGGACAAATAACCTCATGTTAGGATATGAACAGATTCTGTTAGGACAAATAACCTCATGTTAGGATATGACAGATTCTGTTAGGACAAATAACCTCATGTTAGGACATGAACAGATTCTGTTAGGACAAGTAACCTCATGTTAGGATATGAACAGATTCTGTTAGGACAAATAACCTCATGTTAGGACATGAACAGATTCTGTTAGGACAAGTAACCTCATGTTATGATATGAACAGATTCATGTTAGGATATGAACAGATTATGTTAGGACAAATAACCTCATGTTAGGACATGAACAGATTCTGTTAGGACAAATAACCTCATGTTAGGATATGAACAGATTCTGTTAGGACAAATAACCTCATGTTAGGATATGAATAGATTCTGTTAGGACAAATAACCTCATGTTAGGACATGAACAGATTCTGTTAGGACAAATAACCTCATGTTAGGATATGAACAGATTCTGTTAGGACAAGTAACCTCATGTTAGGACATGAGCAGATTCTGTTAGGACAAGTAACCTCATGTTAGGATATGAACAGATTATGTTAGGACAAATAACCTCATGTTAGGACATGAACAGATTCTGTTAAGACAAATAACCTCATGTTAGGACATGAACAGATTCTGTTAGGACAAGTAACCTCATGTTAGGACATGAACAGATTCTGTTAGGACAAGTAACTTCATATTAGGACATTAACAGATTCTGTTAGGACAAGTAACCTCATGTTGGGACATAAACAGATTCTGTAAGGACAAGTAACCTCATGTTAGGACATAAACAGATTCTGTAAGGACAAGTAACCTCATGTTAGGATATGAAAAATTTAGTATAACTTGCCAGGGGAGAATTGCTCACAACACATTTGTTTTCATCCCTGGAACAATATACTAAAGATTAGCTAATGTAAAAGTTGTACAACCTGCTGTTTCCACCCCTCTCACCTCTTAACCTCCAACACCCCCTAAACTCCATTGAAACTTAGCTAATAAATTATCATTTATTATACCCCCTCTTTGCAGAAGAGAGGGTTTACTGGTTTATCCCTTCTTCCGTTCTTTCTGAAAACATAACTTTCATAAACAGTTTTCTCAGCAACTACTTATTACAACCAGTTAAAAATTTTTATGTGACCTTACCATATGATCCTTTATTGTGAGTACTGATTTCAGTTCTATTGCATATTTACTTCCTGTTCAACGACTTAGTAAATTTTTTAACATTAGTGATCAATGGGTGAAAATTTTCGTAACAGTTTTCTCAGCAACTACTTATCAAAACCACTTGAAATTTTATATGTGACCTTATCATGTGGTCCTATATTGTGAGTACAGATTTCAGGTCTGCCTCATATCTACTTCCCCCAATCTTAATTGACAAGGATTGCCAGTTTTCCTATCACAGGTTGGGGGTTCTCTCCAGATACTCCAGCTTCCTTCCCCAATAAAAACAAAATTATTTGTATTATTATTTTCAACTTGTATCTGTAATCAGATTATGAAGTTGACTATTTAAGAAATAATGGTCATTAAATTAAATATTTTTTTTAATTTTTAAAAAATTTTAATTATTATTATTACTGGTAACATTTATTGTGCTTGTGCGTAACACAGTTTCCAAAATTTTACATGTGTTTTTTTTTTTTTAAATTTACATAAAGGCCTTTCTTGTGTAAAGTCATATTAGGACATTTTAAAAATGGTGAATGTAAAGAAATTGTTATATCATAATAATACTTTGTTTTGCAGTGTTTTGTATATCATTTACATACTGGTGTCAGAGCAGGTGGTGGAATTGGTAAGTTTATTTTTAACTTCATAATAGGGATCTAAAAATTGGGTTTGTAATGTTTATCATTGTTGATTTCACTTCTTACATCTGTAGCAGAATACACATACCTTCATGTACTGCTTATAGCACTGTGAAACTGAACTTAGAGTGGTTTTAGTTTGTCAACTTTTTCACAACTGAAAAGTTGTTTTTTTATATCTAGGCTTGACAGAGTCGGGGGGTATATAGTGGTCCTCATGTCCATCCGTCCGTTTGTCCGTCCACATTTGGTTTTAGGATGATAATTCAAAAAGTTTACATCCGTTTTGAATGAAAATTTTGGATATTGTTATATATTAGGTTGGTAAGAAGCCTATCGATTTTGGGGGAATTCCGTCAAATTTCAAGGTCGCAGTCCACGAAAAACTTTAGGAATTTTAACAAAAACGTTGTTTCCGGACAATAACTCAAAAAGTTTGCATACAATTTTAATGAAACTGAGGGATTTTGTTATATTCCGTGTTGGTAAGAAGCCTATTAATTTTGGGGGAAATCCGTCAAATTTCAAGGTTGCAGTCCACGAAAAATGTTAGAAATTTTTACAAAAAAGTTGTTTCCGGACAATAACTCAAAATGTTTGCATCTGATTTGAATGAAATTTTGGGATATTGTATATCTTCGCCTATAAGACGACTTTTTAGGAGGAATTTAAGCTTTCTTGGTAAGGGGGGGGGGGTCGTCTTATAGGAAAATTTTTTTTATCGGGACGGAAGTCAATTCAAACATTAAGGGGCAGATAATTTTGCAGAGTAAATTTTACATTCACTGTTAAAATTTGAGCATCTTACCATGCAGTTATACTCTTGTTTCAATATGTGAAATCCTTTTTACATTCTGGCATCGATTATCCATACGTTAAATTGGTTTTATAATAAAAACTTTTTTCTCTTTTGTTTTAAATTTCGCGCCAAATTAATCACATCAAAATTATCTGCCCCTTAATGTTTGAAGTGACTTCCGTCCCAATAAAAATTGTTGTTCTCTTGGATAGAAGAAAACACAAAATTTTAATGAAATACAATGTAACATAGTGAAGTTAAGTGATAGTTATCAAGAGAATATTAAACGGACATAGGTCATTCCTGACTGGACACTTGGAACAGTATGCTTTTTTAATAAAACATGAGCTATTTTTAGAACTTGGATAAGATTTATGCCTTGTTGTTATATAATAAAGAAAAAAAATATTATTTTTCTGAGGTCAATATTCCACAATGAGACATGTCAGAGTAGTTAACAAATGAGTGAATACACACTGTAAACTCATTTATTTGCTTTTTATTCCATTAAAAAAAATTATCCTGACCCCAAGTGCCTGTGGATTTTTCCAAACAATAACTCGACAAGTTTTTAATGAAACTTTGGGGTATTGTTATACAGTCGAACTTCAGTAGCTCGAACTCGGATCGCTCAAACACCCGGGATTTCTCGAACACCTATAAAAGTACGGAACTTTTCCCCTATATATTCAATGTTAAAATTGCTTCAATTTCTCGAACACCGATTTCTCGAAAACTCAAACTAAATTAGCAGTCCCAATAGTAAAAATCTATTGAAAACACCATGAATAAATCGAACTAAAATTAATTACTGCTCGGATGATTAATTGGTCGTAAAAGGTGTAAAGATCAAAGCCATAACTGTAAAATGCCAAGCTTGATCTTTAATTATAAAATCCCCAATAATTAACCTAACTGTCATCAATTTGTATTTATGTATGCCTTTGTCTGCAAATTTGTTGAAATCGGTTTTAATTAATTAAACTATACACCAATTAATGGCTATCAAATCCGAATCAAGGTCATATTGAGAAAATTAATTACATAATGCAATAATACTTGTGCAGAAAATTAAACAAAAAAAATAACAGTAAACATTTTTATTTTTAACAAAAACATAAATACGTACGTAAAAACAAGATTTTTATATGAAATGCAATGAAGAAACACAATTTTATTAATCTAGTGTGACATGAAATCAACTGAAGTATATAAACCAATATCGATTCCGGTTCGCCCATGAACCATTTCCGCAAATCACAAGTCCAGATTTCTCGAACAATTTTTATCAGCCCCTTTGAGTTCGAGCCATTGAAGTTCGACTGTATATTACGTTGGTAAGAAGCTTATTGATTTGGAGGGGGGAGGGGGTAATCCGTCAATTAAATTTCAAGGTTGCAGTCCACAAAAAGCATTAGAAAGTTTAACAAAAATGATGTTTCTGAACAATAACTTTAAAAGTTTGCATTTGATTTCAATGAAACTTTAGGATATATAAAACATCAGGTGGGTGTGAAGCCTATTGATGCTGGAGGAATTCCATCAATGGTCAAGGTCACCAGTCAGCAAAAAATGTTAGAAATTTATTCCAAAAAAAGTTTACGCAGGGGTATCAGTGATCGGTGGATTGACTTGTCTAATTCTGGTAGCACTGTAAAAAAACCATTATAACTAGAATTCCTAAGTTGTCATCAGAAAAGGAAAATATGTGTTAACATGTCCAAGTCATACAATTTAGGGGCCTCGGTTGCCGAGTGGTTAAAGTAGTTCGTCTACTATTGATCACGTGGTCTGTCAACACTGAGATTGCGGGTTCGATTCTTACTGCAGGCAAGGTGTACTCGACTCCAATCTTAATTGACAAGGATTTCCAGTTTTCCTACCGCAGGTCGGGGGTTTTCTCCGGGTACTCCGGCTTCCTCCCCCAATAAAAACTGGACGCCATGATATAGCTGAAAAATTGCTGAAAGTGGCATTAAACACCATCAAACAAACAAACAAACATACAATTTAGACACTTAAACAATTCCTATAGACTGAAAAGTTGGAACCTTCAGTGGGGAAAAACAGAAAAAAGTTTGTCTTTAAATAGAAATAACTTGACTTGTACTTATACAGAATGCACTTGTCAGGGTTCATACTGTTAAACTCTTAAGAGGTTCATAAACTCAGTATTAATAATGTAAAATATTTTAACTCTAGGTGATGAAATTGAACCTGCTGATGGAGATGCATATGAAGTGTACAGAATTTTGTTTGATATAACCTTCTTTTTCTTTGTGATTGTTATTTTGCTGGCTATAATACAAGGTAAGATTTGTGTAATAATGGCAGATTCTATAAATGTGCTTTTATTATCACCTCCTCTATACAAGTTTATTCTGATATCAAGCTTTTCAATTGATTCATGATTTGATTTCAATATATAATTGCACAGTGATTAAATTTAAACATTGAAAATATAAAAAGGTCAGATTTACAGCACTTTTGCCCCCAGTTAAAAATCTAATAATTTCTGTCTGTTTTTTTTAAGTGAAAACTCATAACACAAGGAATCATATGAAATAAATGCTTCAACAGATTTTTTTAAACTTTTTTTGGCACATTTCAAAATATATTGATAGAAAAGGGCTAATTATTTGTTTTCACCTCTTATTAAACCCCTGCTTGAAAGTGGGGGCATATGGTAATTGTGTGTCTGTCTGTCTGTCAT
The DNA here is from genome assembly GCA_944474755.1 of Limnoperna fortunei. Classification (NCBI taxonomy): domain Eukaryota; kingdom Metazoa; phylum Mollusca; class Bivalvia; order Mytilida; family Modiolidae; genus Limnoperna; species Limnoperna fortunei. The sequence goes on from OX104113.1 coordinate 55,225,901, forward strand.
TTACACTCTGGGGAACCTATCTCTTATTCACAACTCCTTACATGCATGTAATTTAATGAAAATTTCACAGAATTATTGTCACAAAGTGCTTGTTACACACGGTGTCCCCTGTCTCTTATCAGCAACTCCTTCTGCACCACTGCATGGAATTTAATACACTTTCACAGAATCTTTATCATATAGTGCTATTGTGCACATGATATTTTATATTTTGATTGGAATAACATTTGGGGTTTCTTTATATTTATACAAGTTATACCCTATTCAACGATGTTGTGGAGGGTATAATGTATTGGACTAGTCCATCAGTCAGTCAGTCTGTCTGTCCATCAGACCTATTCTTGTAAGTGTAATTCCCCTTTAACAACTGATCAGAATTTTATGAAACTTGGTTGAAGGATGCCATATGTAGTTATGCATATCGACAGGAAATTATGGTACAATATATTTTGTAGTAGTTATTCCTACTTTAAAGTGAGAAATTTCTATAAAAAAAATATTTATGAAACAACTCGTTTGCAGTTATGTTCAGAAACTTTTATGGAACTTGATAGGTATTTTGAAGATGGGGTATGTAAACAAAAGGTTCTTTATTAAATTTGAATATATTTCAAAATAAAGCTTATGAGAAAAAAAAACATTCTGATATTTTTTTGATAAAAAAGGCATAAAATAGGGCATTAAGAGTTATAAATTACCTTGGCCACTGACCTTTTCATATATTATGCATAAAAAACTAGGCATTAATTAGGATTGATCATTTTATATACACGAAAAGTAAAAAAAAAATAATACGATTTGACTTTGACCTCTTACATACCTTGACAATTCTGAATGTCCTTTACGATCAACAGTGAAGATCCTAGGTCAACATCGGTTAAAGTTATTGACATATGGCAATTTACAATAATGATTGATCCAGATGAGGTAACACAGGTTCATTAAAAATATATGACATTTAAAGACCTTTCAGGTATCTAGATTTTGGGTATGATTTCAGTTCTGTATTTTTTCATAGTAAAGGAGATCTGCATACAAGACAGCGTCTATTAAAATATGACCTTGACCTTTGACCTTGTGACCTTGTTATGGTCAAAGTCAATGTTGACAAACAGAAGACCCCAAGCCTCTATCACATCTTGTTAATGAGTTACAAAGGTACAAATTCAGCTTGCAATTTAAAGAGCAGACCCATGGAAGGTGGTGAAAATACCCTTTGCTTGATATTTATTACCATGTTGGAACAACTTTCATTGTGAAATCTTTTGTGGTTTCAGTTTATCTGCACACAAGTTTTTTTTTTACCAGGGAAGTAACTCCATAGAGAAAATGAGTGCAACGGTTAACAAAATTTATAATGGGAAACCCAAAAAATGAGAAAACAAAACAGACTAATAACAGAAAGTATTTAAACTCTTTAAGTGGAAAGCTGTAAATATTTTTTTCAATCCAGAGAAAACAAATTTTTTGCACATTTAATATAATCTGCTACACAAATTTAACAACATACAGAATGGATTTTTTTTGTCTCACTTAAGAGACAGCTAGTACCTTTTTTAGCTCACCTGACCCAAAGGGTCATGTAAGCTATTGTCATCACTTTGTGTCCATCGTTTCTGTCATTGTCAGTGTCTGTAAACCAATCAGCAAATAAAAATGGCCGCCACTGCAGAAATCTTATCTAAAAACGGTTTCTTATCTGAAACTGGCTTCTTCTCTGAAATAGGTTAACCAATGGAAACAAAACTTACTAGCAATATTGTTTGGCTAGTCCTCTTTAAAATTTATTGAAAATTACAAGACCTAGTTTAACTTCACAGAAATGCCATCTGCATTGCCTATAAAATCATGTGAGCGATACAGGCTCTTAAGAGCCTCTGGATTAGCTGGTTGAGATATCATTGTCTCAACCCATTAGTGAGATAAGAACTTCACACTCCTTATCCCATAGGGGCCAGAGTGGTTAAGGTTCATCTACTGTTGATCACATGGTCTGTCAACACTGAAGTTGCTTGTTCATGTTTCACTGCAGGCAGGGTGTACTCAACTCAAAGTTAATTGACAGGAATGCCAATTTTCCTACCAAAGGTCTAGGGTTTTACCTGGGTACTGTGGCTTCCTCCCCAAATAAAAACTGGACGCCATGATATAACTGAAAAATTACTGAATTACTGCACACCATTCATACAAACAATCCTTTTCCAGTAAAAATGTATTGTGACATCATCTGCCGGTTCTGTACAACATAAAATATTTGCTTGTGTTGCTTCACTAGAAAATACTTACCTAAAACAACACATCTGAACTTTCATGAAGCAATGTTTTCCACAGTATTATAGTGGTAGACATTAAAAAACAAACATGTTAATGCAAATGTACACTGCAAATTACTTTCAGGGCAGATAACTCTATTTGTTGACATCCTCCAACAACAGCACCAGATTTTTTTTTTAAGAATTAGTGAGAAATAGAATCAAACACTGTTGGTAGGGCAGGATAGGAAACGAGAAGACTGCGGAGCATTTATGGAGACCAGAAATGTTATTACTTGGGTGTCTGATATTTTCCCATCTTGCCCTCACATGGGGGTTACATCCTTTATAACCACAATGTGCTCAATGACAATTTTGTTAAACCTCTATTGAGAAAATATTTATTTCCCAAATAAAAATTATAGGACTGGCACAATAAAAACTAGAGGCTCACCTGAACCTGAAACCAAACAACCCTTTTTTATCCAGCTGTTCTTTGCTACAAGGAATTGCCCAACACTTCTGCAAAAGTCATTAATTTTGACCTTTTAAGGGAAATAATTCCTATAAGGAGCTTTTGATGCTTAGAGGGAGAAGGGAGGTTCACTTCAAATTTGCTGTACCTGTTATACTTTTTGTCTCGCCTGCGACGAAAGTCGCTGGAGGCGAGACATATATATGGGAATCCGGCGGCGGCGGCGGCAGCGTAAACACTTGACATCTTGCTTCATATCTTTGTAAGCCCAAGCCCTAGGTCCATCAAATTTGGTCCAGAGGTAGCTTATGATGAGTACTTGCCAGTCAGTCACCTGTCACCTGACCTCGACCTCAATTTCACGGTCTAGCGACTACGTTAAAGTTTTAGGGTTACGACAGTTCCTCTGTAACTACGCATGGTAGGATGACAATATTTGGTGTATAGGTTGCTGATGACTAGTACATGACTGTCTGGTAGGTGTCACCTGACCTTGACCTCAATTTCACGGTCCAGCGACTACGTTAAAGTTTTTGGGTTACGACAGTTCCTCTGTAACTATGCATGGTAGGATAACAATATTTGGTGTATAGGTTGCTGATGACTAGTACATGACTGTCTGGTAGGTGTCACCTGACCTTGACCTCAATTTCACGGTCCAGTGACTACGTTAAAGTTTTTGGGTTACGACAGTTCCTCTGTAACTAGGCATAGTAGGATGACAATATTTGGTGTATAGGTTGCTGATGACTAGTACATGACTGTCTGGTAGGTGTCACCTGACCTTGACCTCAATTTCACGGTCCAGTGACTACGTTAAAGTTTTTGGGTTACGACAGTTCCTCTGTAACTACGCATGGTAGGATGACAATATTTGGTGTATAGGTTGCTGATGACTAGTACATGACTGTCTGGTAGGTGTCATCTGACCTTGACCTCAATTTCACGGTCCAGCGACTACGTTAAAGTTTTTGGGTTACGACAGTTCCTCTGTAACTACACATGGTAGGATGAAAATATTTGGTGTATAGGTTGCTGATGACTAGTACATGACTGTCTGGTAAGTGTCACCTGACCTTGACCTCAGTTTCACGGTCCAGCGACTACGTTAAAGTTTTTGGGTTACGATAGTTCCTCTGTAACTACGCATGGTAGGATGACAATATTTGGTATATAGGTTGCTGATGAATAGTACATGACTGTCTGGTAGGTTCCACCTGACCTTGACCTCAATTTCACGGTCTAGCAACTACGTTAAAATTTTTGGGTTACGGCTGTTCCCCTGTAACTATGCAGGGTATGGTGACAATATTTTGTATACAGGCCGCTGCTGATATTAAATGCTATTTACGTAATGCTTATGACGAAATTTATTTTCGTTACTGATGCGGAATACAGGCGAGACGTTTTTCTGTGTCCACACTTGTTTAACTATCAGTCGAAAACTCTCGACTCCTCCCCCCCCCCTCATTTTTTATTTTATGCCAATGAGCTATGTAGGTAGTCATGTGTCATGATTTGCACAATTTTGGTAGAGGACGTCCTAAAGATGATGTGTGCAATGTTTCAAAGCAGTCCTTGAATGGGTTGAAGTCCTTTCATTGGTTAGAGAAGAAGATTTTTTTAAATCAATTAAAATTCATTAAAAAAATGTTCTAGGAGACTTAATCAGACAATCTTGACCCTAAAGTCATTTTTGTAGCCATCATAGAGCAGAACAATTAAGCAATGCTAACTTTTTCTCTAGTTGTAATAATTTTCAAGATTTTGTGGCAAAAATGGCAAAAATAATTAATTTTGACAATTAAAGGGCAATAACTCCTACAAGGAGTCATCATACAACTTTGACACAATGGAGTGTTTTGTAGAGCTTTCGATGCTGATGAAGGCATGTCTCTTCAGTTTGCCTGTATCTGTCATACTTTTCCAACTATAAGCCAAAAACAGTATTTTGCCCCCCCCCCCTTTCCCCCGTTCTATTTTTAGCCATGGCAGCCATGTTGGTTAATCTGCGGCCATGGTTTGCGCAAACTTGGTTGAAGACTTTTGACGGATAATGTGTACAAAGTTTCAAAGCAGAGCTTTCAGTGGTTTCAGAGGAGAAGATTTTTAAAACTCAATTAAAACCAATTAAAAAAAAAACAGTTCCAGGGGAATAACTCTTAAGCGGTTTATCAGACAATCTTGACCCTGAAGCCATTTTTGTAGCTCTCATAGAGCAGAACGATAAAACAATGCTAACTTTTTCTCTAGTTCTAATAATTTTCAAGATTTTGAGGCAAAAATGGCAAAAATCATCAATTTCGACAATTAAAGGGCAATAACTCCTACAAGGAGTTGTCATACGACTTTGACCCAATAGAGTGTTTTGTAGAGCTTTTGATGCTGAAGAAGGAAGGTCTCTTCGGTTTTCCTGTACCTGTAATACTTTTTGAACTATAAGCCAAAAACTGTATTTTGACCACCCTGTTCTATTTTTAGCCATGGCGACCATGTTTTTTTACGAATCAAAAATCCAAACGATAGTTTGGTAAAGGACATGCTAAGCAACAACCATACCAAGTTTGGTTGCATTCTGTCAAGTGGTTTCAGAGAAGAAGATTTTTGAAAAGTTGAACGGACAGACGACGGATGGACGACGGACGCCAAGTGACGGCAATACCTCACCTGACCCTTTGGGTCAGGTGAGCTAAATATATATTGAAATATTTTTACCTTTAATTTAAGCGTTGCATTGTTTACATTATCTCTGTAGCTTTCTTTAAAATGCCAGTAAAGATATTTTGTGGAAAGAAACAAGAACGTTGTTATGGAAGCATAACAACGTTCTTCTGTGACGTTCATTATTTCTGGCGTTCTGATTGGATGACAGAGACAATGGAGTCTAAAACAATGGAGCGTCTATAGGTTATAGCGATGTAAAAGTTGTTGGTTTATGGAAGAAATTTGTACTTGTATATGTTTTTGGGAAAGTCCGTGTGAATTTTCACTCTTGATAGAAATTTTTATGTCTTTTGGCTACGCTCCACTCGCGAAAAGACATACAATTTCTATCATTCGTGAAAGGTCAACCGGTCTTACCCCAAAACGTATGAAAGAACCTATTAATCTATTTTGTGTTATCAACTCCTCCTACATGTTTTAACCCCATTTCTCTGAAACTTCACAGAACGATTGGAGATGTATTGATGTATTGAAGTTATGTAGCTGCAATTATGGAATTGTTCAAGGATTTTTTTTTTAATTTTCCAGACTAGGGAATTTAGTAATTTTTCTGAACATTTGCAGAAGACTTTACTTGTTTTGTTCAATCAACTCTTCCTACAGATTTCAACCTGGCTCTTGGAAACTTCACCGATAGATTGCACTTGTATTGAAGTTGAGCCCCCTGCACTTATGAAACCTAATTTTCCAGATTTTGGAACTTATTCAGAATATTTGCAGAAGATTTTGAAGTTGTGTATCTGCAATTATGGAATTGTTCAAGGATTTTTTTAAATAATTTTACCAGACTTGGGAACTTTTTTTATAAAATCCCATTTTTCTAGACATTTGTAGCACACTTTATTCATTATGGTTTCTTCATTTATGATACAGACCCAAAACCTCCTTCCAAAAAATAAACTAATCAACATTTATTAAAGCACTTGCTTTGCAACTGGGTTATTTCTGACTTAAGTGATTTTTTTAAATAAGTATTACATTGGTAAAGGTTTCTTATATCCATTTTAGGTTTGATTATTGATGCCTTTGGAGAACTGAGAGATCAGTTGGAACAAGTCAAAGAAGATATGGAGGTAAATAGCATAGGTTGTTAGCTGTAATGCTGGTATTGTTCAGTGGTTCTAAGCTAACACCTTGCTAATCCATTCTAATCTTATTTAGAATATAATGAAGAAATTGAATGCTTCAGTGATTTTCAATCCCTAAGCTTTGAATATTAGTAGTAAAATAAAATCTTGTTTCTTCAGATATGATTGTGTTATGAACACTGATTCGATTCTGTATCGATCTAAAATCTTATTACCAAAATAATATGATCACCTTATCTGCAAGATTTATTCACAATGCTGTTCCAGTTATAATGTTAACAGTATATAAATATAGACAGGATAGAAGGATTTTTATATTGTGCTGATTAACATCTTGTTTTTTCTAATATTTCAGTCAAAATGCTTTATATGTGGTATTGGAAAAGAATATTTTGACAAAGTACCACATGGGTTTGAGACCCATGTCACAAACGAACATAATTTTGCAAATTACATGTAAGTATACTGCGTCTATTTTTTAAACATTTATTAAGAAATTATTCTTATTATTGTGAGCAGGCTCTATGTGCATTAGAACATTGTCTGACATGTTGTTTTAATTGGCATAGAGCCCAGTTGCAATTATCTATTTTGATTCTAATATGTCCAACACAAGTTTGAAAATTGTGAAGCAGCTTGAAGAGGACACTTTCAATTGCTATATTGTTTTTTGTAACTAATAATATATATCCCAATACAGTATGTTAAACCAAATAAAATTGACATAAACATATGTTTTTTTGAATATATGCACATTGTACCATTTAAGCAAAAAATATTTTAAAAATTGCATGGTTTCAGTTTGAAATTCTAATTGTGATGTTATTCCAGGCTCTATGCTTATTACATGTACAACCCTAATGTGCTCTCCAAGCTTATGAAGAACGTCATATTAGAACAGGCCATATACATCATGTACCCATGGGAAAATTTAATATGACACCTTTGTTTTGTTGTATGGCACCATACTGGGAGGGTTCCAAGTGCTCTAACCACAGTGCAGCCCAGTGCATCCTGGGTGACAAATAGGGAAGACCCTCTCATTGAGGGGTTGTCAGGTCATAATACATAAAGCCTGGCCATGGACCGTAGTGGGTGGCATGTTCAGAGAGTGCCATGCTCTTTGCATGATAAAGATCCCTTTTGTAGATTTAGAAAAAGAGTAATCTCATTGTAGCCATAAAAAAAGGCTAAATTCTCTGACCCTACCCAGTACTCCATACTTTTTCCGTGGCAATCAAAATTGGGTTCTCGTCCCTGATGCCGCCTCTTTTTCCATCGATTTATTGTTTGTTAAATTTTTTTCATCCTGAAGACATCTGCAATACTGCTTGCTGAATGTAGAGCAAACATCCAATCAATCAATCTTTTTGTTTTTATTGCTAAATGTATGCAGTGAAACATGATTGTGGAAATTAAATGTGTTTCTGCACATTGATCAAGAATAATACATGTTCCAATTTTTCATGGTTGAACTATCCCAAATTCTAACATCGCCATCAAAAGAAATTAAATTTGGGGAGAAATAAACTTGTTCTTGACACTTACCCCATAAAGGCTGTAAGTAGGTTATGCATAGAACATAGACAAATTACATTTTATAGTGAAAATACAATGACCTGACAGGTATTTTCTACCATTTGGTCAACCAATTCTTAATACAGATAACAGCTGTTAAGAAAACTGCTTCATTTTTTTTTCTTTAAAGCTGTTCATCAGTGATAGCTTGTACATTTAAACTGCAGCTACTCAGTTTTCTAACTTGTTCTACCTGTATTGTACCCTATGAAAAATTTCAAGATGAGTTTAAAGTTACCGGAGTCATGCATGAATAGCTGCAATTTAAATGTCCAGCTCTTTCTGATTAAGAGCTTTAAAGAAAATAGATTGAAGCAGTTTACTAAACAGCTGTTATATATTTTTGGAATCAATGGAGCAATAGGTAGAAAATACCTGACAGGTCATAGTATTTTGACTATAACAAGAATTTGTCTCTGTTATTTAATGCATAAACACATTTTGTTCTTTTAAATTATTTGATTTGATAAAAATTTTTATTTTGAATGTTGACAAATCCAGATTCAGCCTTGAAATGGCATGATTGATTGGGCATTCTCTACATAATGATGGTGTAGATGTAATTAGATGATTTTGGAAACGAAATTGAACAAAATAGATCTACAAACTATAAATATATTTATGAAAATAGGATACATTGACTCACAAACTATATTGCTGCAATTATGTTCTACAGAAAACTAGTAATGTCATCTTGTATATTTATTTTCTTCTGTAATTTTTTTTTAAATATAAATGTGAGCATATATAATAGTTATTCCTTTCTTAGACAGGCTATTATATCTTGTGTAATATTCTACTCAGATTTATTAACATTTTAGCATTGCCATTCAGATTCTTGTTATATAGTATAAAATTAGCATATGCTGTAATTAAAAAAAATATCCCAAATAGTGTCAGTTAACTGTTTCCCTACTGTCCATACTTGAACTGTTTCATGCTTGACTTCAAGGCACAGTTCTTCCCTTGTCAAGTGATTCAGATCATTAGTGACATTTTTATTTTCAAAACAATATCAAGAAAACACAATATTATTATTATTTTCAAATAAATGCTATGGCTACAGCATCATCACACATATAGAGAATGTTTCCATGAGACAACAAACTAACAATTATTATTGGTTTTAGTTAATAAAACAGCTATTTCCTGCATGTTGAGGGAACAGTCAAATTATTGCTTCAAGGTGCTGAAAATGACTTGAGAACACACAATACTCAATATTTATACAACAGGAGTAATAATTTGACTGTTTCCTCAGCATGCATGAAATAACTGTATATTGATTTCTACAGCAATGTCATAGAATGGTGTAAATAACTTTATAATATTGGAGTTCAACAATAGATTTAATTTTGTTTTTAGCTCATCTGACCCAAATGGTCAGTGTAAGCTATTTCATCACTGCGTCTGTTGGCAGCAATAAATGTTTTACATTTCAATCTTCTTATCCAAAACCACTTGGCCAATTGGAACCAAACTTGGCAGGAATGTTTATGTGGTGGTTCTTAACAAAGTTTGGGTGTTTGGTGCTGATTAAATATTAAACATGGGCCATAAATGTGTTCTGATTGACTGAATTTCAAAAATCAAAATAGGTCCTATAGGATCCTATAGGAAAAACATACAAACAACTTCTTCTCAGAAACTGTTCCATACAATGAAGCCAAATTATGAAGGTTGCATAGTTATCTTATTTTGAGTTTTTCACGCTAATTGCAAATTAAAAATGGCTTCTAAGGCCATTATTGCCTTCTGATTGGCTGAAATTTAAAAAATCTTCTTACAAACAGCATGGCAGATTGATTTGAAATAATGTACCTTAGTTTGTACTCTACAATGTTTTAGTTTTTTGTGACAATTCAAAATCTAAGATGGCTACCACTGTGGAACACAGCTTTACATAGGACCCTATGGGAAAAACATACAAATAGCTACTTCTTAGATACTGTTCGACAAAATTTATGGCAAATTATGCAGAAATGACGCTTGGATAGTTATCTTACTAGTATTATTGTGAGTTTTTTTTAGCAGATTGGAAATTTAACATGTCTGCAAGGGCTACTAGTGCATTCTGATTGGCTGAATCTTCTTCTAACAAACCACTTAGCAGATTGATTTGAAATATTGCAGCAATGTACCTTAGACAGTCCTTTACAAAGTTTGAGTTTTTTGTGCCGATCCAAAATCTATGATGGTCTTCACCGTAGAACACTGCTTGTTTCTTCACAAACCGCTTGGCAAAAGGAATTGTGATATTGTAGAACTGAACCTCAGATGGTCCTTTACTAATTCTTTTCTAAGTTTTTGTTTCTATTCAACATACAAGATTGCTACCACCATGAAACATTGCTTATCAGAGTAACCTATGAGAAAAACATAAAATGATCTCTTCTCTGAAACTCTTAAGAGCCTCTCTTAAATTTTACAAGAGTTATCGATAATGTGAACACTCTAGCACTCAATTTAAACACAGATTTCAACCACATTAATGAAGAATCTTACTAATGATTACAACACACACATTCAACATATGTAAACACTTTTTAGCCGAGTTGCAACGAAGTTGAACTCGGCTATTGTTATGATGATGGCGGGCGGCTGGGCGGCCGGGCGGGCGTCAACAATGGGTTTCCGGATCATAACTCAGAAAGTTGTCAACCAATTTTAATGAAACTTTAGGATATTGTTACATACCATAAGAGGAGGAACCCTATTGATTTTGGGGTAAATCCGTTCAAGATCAAGGTCACAGCGACAGAAAAACGTTAGAAAATTTCTTGAATTAGTGGTTTCCGGACCATTACTCGAAAAGTTCTTAACTAATTTTATTGAAACGTTGGGATATTGTTACATACCATAAGAGGAGGAACCCTATTGATTTTGGGGTAAATCTGTTCAAGGTCAATGTCACAGCGACAGAAAAACGTTAGAAAATTTCTTGAATTAGTGGTTTCCGGACCATAACTCGAAAAGTTCTTAACCAATTTTATTGAAACTTTGGGATATTGTTACATACCATAAGAAGAGGAACCCTATTGATTTTGGGGTAAATCCGTTCAAGGTCAAAGTCACAGCGACAGAAAAACGTTAGAAAATTTCTTGAATTAGTGGTTTCCGGACCATAACTCGAAAAGTTCTTAACCAATTTTATTGAAACTTTAGGATATTGTTACATACCATAAGAAGAGGAACCCTATTGATTTTGGGGTAAATCCGTTCAAGGTCAGAGTCACAGCGACAGAAAAACGTTAGAAAATTTCTTGAATTAGTGGTTTCCGGACCATAACTCGAAAAGTTCTTAACCAATTTTATTGAAACTTTAGGATATTGTTACATACCATAAGAAGAGGAACCCTATTGATTTTGGGGGTAAATCCGTTCAAGGTCACAGCGACAAAAAAACGTTAGAAAATTTCTTGAATTAGTGGTTTCCGGACCGTAACTAAAAAAGTTCTCAACAGATTTTAATAAAACTTTGGTGTATTGTTACATACTAAAAGAGGAGGAACCTTATTGATTTTGGGGTAATTCCGCTCAAGGTCAAGGTCACAGTGACAGAAAAATGTTAGAAAATTTCTTGAATTAGTGGTTTCCGGACCATAACTCAAAAGTTCTCAACTGATTTTAATGAAAGTTTTGGTTAATAAAATACAGCAACTCAGCTTTTGCACCCCTGTGCATATCGATTTTTATTAAATAAAGCTCATTGACACTCACAATTTTATTACCACACACATAATTAATTTTAAAAACTATTTTGATTTGAAAAGTTTGCTCCTTATCATCCTCCCAAGTCAGAGGTTCTGATATACCCATTTCAAAAACAAAAATAAAGCCTACTGGGAAGATTTTATGTATTAGTCTGTTTGAAGTGATGCCTGACCATAACTTGCACTTCAAACATGGGTTTGAACTAAACATTTTTCCTAGGATGTAAGTGTTCTGGTGCTGACATTTTAATTATTTTCTATTTTAAATTTTATCAAATATATACAAAAGTAGATTCACAATATGCCTATGGCTAAATGCAAAATAAAAAATTATTAAATTAGATTTTAAAGTACTGTGTTGCTTATAAAATTTAAAAAAATATATATCTTTAATTTAACATTTCCTGGACTTATTGTGGTCTTCATATTACATTTTGGGACAGTTTAATTATGCAGCGTATTTTTTTTAAATGTTCGTTTCTTAAATATCATTAAAAACTAACCTGTAAGAAACAATCTTTAAAACCTCAATTATTCTGGAGTATATCAATGACTGGTAGATTTCTTTTATTGTTAAAATTTAACTTTTTTCATTACTTTTAAACTTTAGAATTCATACATATAAAAATCTTTTGGTATTTTAATCCCATATTGATTTTTTATGCATGTGCACGATATCACCTGACATAACATTATTTACATAAAATCAGGTCATGCAGAACAAAATGACAAAAATAAATACTTTACCGACAAACTTTAACAGAACTTGTTGTATGTTTTAAAAGCAATATATTCAAAGATAAAAACATATTTTTCACAGCTAAATATTTATTTCTAAAACTGAAAAAATTCACAAAAAGGCCTTAGGTGTGCGATAACACCGGACTACTCTGTAAAACAAATGTTAAGATCACATAACTGCTGTGGAAAAATGTCTGTAAGTGTTCTTGTGCCTACAATTTTTGTCAGAATTTTATGAAATTTAAATCTAATGTTATCATCAATGAATCTAATATCAGCACTGATCTATCATTTTTATTGAAGTTATGCCCTTAAAAATTTTAGTTGTATTTTCTACATATTTTGACAAATGTTTATGCATTTTATATCAAAGTCTTATTAGATAGATGACGAAAATGAACAGCACATATTTTCTTCAATTCCATCTGTTCCCTTCAAATAGTTAAAGAAATTACTTGATTTTATTTGACTGTTTAACTCTATTTCAATATGTTTTATTTTTTGAATTTTTATTGAAAACGTAATATGTAAACAATTTTCCTCCATCTTCTGGTTATCAATATTAAAAAACCTGGCAACCAATGGGCTGTTCTTGTAGTTTGTTTGTGGAAGGGGTGGGTGAAATTTTGGAAACTACCAGGACAAACATATTGTTACTTTGCGGGATTGATTTTACAAATTAAGGTTTCTTATTTTATGCTGATCAGATTTCATGCTTTATAGGCCATACAGAATCTTAATTTCTGTTTGCCTGAAAATCGTGGTTTTATTGTGCATAAAATGGAGGCCAGCATGTACAATTTTATTCTATGGCCAAACTTAACTTGACAGATATAGTGTCGAGATATAAGATGTTTTAGTCAAATTTCATTGTGCTGTTATCTGTATTTACCAATTAGTAAAAAATACCTGATAGGTCATTGTATTTTGACTAGTTGATTTTGAGGTGATAGCTGATAAAAATTGGAGGAGAGAATGTTAGAATGTATTGGAATCTTTGTTGATATGTTGACAGGTTTTTCTTGATGCATTTGATCAACAAGCCAGACACAGAATACACTGGTCAGGTAAGTTTTATTTTTATCTTCCATATCAATAATATCTTCAAATAGTGTATATGGATAATAAAATTGGCATCTTCCATTAGTAATGTTTTGCATGTGCATAAATATAGGGATTATGTTAGCCAATGGTCAGTTGCATGTATAAAGTAAAATATGTTCCACTGTGATTGAAAATGCTAAACTCTACATTAGCAGCCTTTATCAAAGATTTATGCATTTGAAATATTCTCATATTAGGATCTACCTTAGTTGCATGTTATTTATTTTTTGCATGTATGTTAATAACTTCTCTTGTGAATTCAGTTTGGTAAGTTTGATCCTTTCATATGTGTACCACACATTTTCATAGATCAATTGCATTCAGTTTGATTAATTTTGATACTCAGTTAAAAATGATAATATGGCAAATATGCTGAAAGACCCAACTTTTAATACTGTGCTGTTATTCTCCTTTCATTCAACTTAATTTCCTTTCATATATTGCTGATATAGCCTAAAGAACAAACAATAAATACCAACAAGAAAACTTTTGATGCACAGCATTATTTCGCCGTCGATTTATTCTGCATTCTGCACGCGTTTGTCAAAAAGATTTGATAATAATTTTATGGGACGCATTTTAAAGGATGTTTATATCTATGTTAAAGAGGTTATTTTTTATTTTCTTTGCAATTATAATATATCATGTTGTAGTGCGTCAAAGCTTTAAGTCAATATTTTGTTCAAGTCACACATGAACAGCATGTACTTTAGACAGAAGTACTTTTAATGCTTGGCTTAAAAGCTGTATTATAATCAAACGTTTCGAACCTTGAATATGTGTTTTTCTTGATGCATTTGCTTCAATGCAAAATAAAGATCTTCTCGACAATATGGCAATAATAAGAGAAGATAATCTCAATATTAGATTGGATTAAAAAATTGTATCTGTGTAGAGGACCAGATAAGCATCAATAATCACAGTTTGTTTTTATATAACATAAAAGCTTGCGTAGAATGCATCTCGAATTTTCAATCGAACTAAAACACAAACTTTCTAAGGACTATATAATGAACATTCGCTTAGAAAGCATTGAAATTTCAAAAAGAAGGCATTTGAACTTTTTCCCCATAAGGTTCTATTTAAAGCTAAGTACTAAGGTTGTGGCTAGTTTGAATTGGCAGTTTTTAAAATTTGTGCAAATGTTATCTTTTGCCATATATTGAATCATAAGTATACTTGAATTAAAACTAATATTCACGTGGTTCATTTTAATTTTTGACATATTGAATCTTACAGATGTCGGCATATTCCAGAATTGTATACACAAAATAGCCTTTTGTTCTGGTTTCTGATTTTCAAAGCAATGCTCGTCAAAAGAGTAATCACCTAAAGACACAGTACCAGTATAAAATTGGTCTCCCTATATTATTAACTTCCGTGAATAGAATATTAGCAAAATTTATTATTACATGAAACTTTAATATCAATCAAGCATTTTTGCAGTAGAACCTCATATATAATTTTTCACTCAAGTTAAATGATTGACATTCTTTTAGCAAAATTCTGTTCATTTATGGTAAATAAGTGTACTTCGAAATAGTTTCTCCTTTATTCATCGTTAGTAATGAAAGTGAATATAAATATATCATATATATAATAATCAAAGTAACACTAATGTCATGTCATATATTTGTTTTAAAAACACCAATGAAGCCTGTTGGTGAAGCAAAATAATTTTTGCTTTAATTATGTACCTAGAAATTGTTTTAGAACTTTTTTAATGAATATACAATGGATACTGTTTACATAAATAGCTTTTTTTATTAAGATACTTAATACAATATGATCTGAATAAAGCTCATTTTTCAAGGTCTGTTTCATCCAATTTTTTAGCTCACCTGACCCGAAGGGTCATGTGAGCTATTGCCATCACTTGGCGTCCGTCGTCGTCCGTCGTCGTCGGCGTTGTCGTCGTCGTCGTCGTTAACTTTTCTTCAAAAATCTTCTCCTCAAAAACCACTGAAACTTTGCATACATCATCAGTAAAATGCCCTCTACCAAGTTTGCCCAAATCATGGCCTCAGACCAACCAACATGGCCGCCATGGCTAAAAATAGAACAGAGGGGTCAAAATACAGTTTTTTGC
Organism: Limnoperna fortunei; assembly: GCA_944474755.1. NCBI lineage: Eukaryota > Metazoa > Mollusca > Bivalvia > Mytilida > Modiolidae > Limnoperna > Limnoperna fortunei. Next base: position 55,241,665 of record OX104113.1, read on the forward strand.
TTATAGTTCAAAAAGTATAACAGATACAGGAAAACCGAAGAGACTTTCCTTCTTCAGCATCTAAAGCTCTACAAAACACTCTATTGGGTCAAAGTTGTATGATGACTCCTTGTAGGAGTTATTGCCCTTTAATTGTCAAAATTGATGATTTTTGCCATTTTTGCCTCAAAATCTTGAAAATTATTAGAACTAGAGAAAAAGTTAGCATTGCTTAATTGTTCTGCTCTATGAGGGCTACAAAAATGACTTTAGGGTCAAGATTGTCTGATTAACCGTTTAAGAGTTATTCCCCTTGAACTGTTTTTTAGCTCACCTGACCCAAAGGGTCATGTGAGCTATTGTTATCACTTTGCGTCCGTCGGGGTCGTCGTCGTCGTCGTCGTCGTCGTTGTTGTCGGCGTCTGTAAACTTTTTACATTTTAATCTTCTTCTCTGAAACCACTTGGCCAATTGAAATTAAACTTGGCCATAATGTTCATTGGATGGACCTTTACAAAGTTTGTGTTTTTTATTTTGATTGGTAAACCAATATGGCCGCCACCTCAAGACTTAGTTTAACATAGGACCCTATGGGAAAAAAGTTAAAAAGGGCTTCTCTGAAACCGTTTAACCAATCAAAACAAAACTTACTAGCAATATTGTTTGGATGGTCCTCTATAAATTTTGTGTTTTAGATGGGAATTGGAAATTCAAAATGGCTGCCACCGCAGGACTTAGTTTAACATAGAACCCTATGGGAAAAAGTTTTAAAAGGCTTCTTCTCTGAAACCGGTTAATCAATGGAAACAAAAACTTACTAGCAATATTGTTTGGATGGTCCTCTATAAAGTTTGTGTTTTTTATGGCAATTGGAAATTCAAAATGGCTGCCACCGCAGGACTTAATTTAACATAGGACCCTATGGGAAAAAGTTTGAAAGGCTTCTTTTCTGAAACCGGCCAACCAATGGAAACAAAACTTACTAGCAATATTGTTTGGATGGTCCTCTATAAAGTTAATGTTTTTTATCCCAATCGGAAATTCAAAATGGCCGCCACCGCAGGACTTGGTTTAACATTCAACCCTATGAGAAAAAAGTTTAAAAGGGCTTCTTCTCTGAAACCGTTTAACCAATCAAAACAAAACTTACTAGCAATATTGTTTGGATGGTCCTCTATAAAGTTTATGTTTTTTATGGCAATTGGTAATTCAAAATGGCCACTACCACAGGACTTAGTTTAACATAGGACCCTATGGGAAAAAGTTTTTAAGGCTTCTTCTCTGAAACCGGTTAATCAATGGAAACAAAAACTTACTAGCAATATTGTTTGGATGGTCCTCTATAAAGTTTATGTTTTTTATGGC